>APFE030018797.1:944-158494 GCA_000404065.3 Pinus taeda
TCTAGGGGAGCGTGCCCACCACTACCCTCCCATGATTCTAGGTTTTGTAGGATACACAGTGGGAAATGCCTCCACCCCTCCTTCAGAACTAGGGTCAATGCCCTAACATGGACCACACTACAGAGCTGGTTGGACTTGTCATCGAATAATCCAGTCAGGTAGTCTTTGCCACCTGTCATTTGCATTTTACTCATGTCATAAGAGTGCATATCAATTAGATACCAAATGTAATAGAACAATGTGCATTATACCTTCCCCATGAGATGTCTCAACCTTCCCTCAATGGAAGAGTAGCTCTCGACTATCATATAGTTCTTCCCCCCTGCGGGTTAGCTCTCATTAGTGCATTTATATAAAAACAAGGCGTATAATCATCATATTATTAAGTCTAGTATCCACATGTCAACTTCGTAGTTCATACTGGAAACAATCATAATTTCACTGCGTCATTCATTAGATAAATCATATCCACTTAAGCCATACATGAAACAGCAATATCTCTGATGAGTCATGTACTAGATAAATCATCACCAAGCAAGTCATACATCAAATAATTCCATCATCAAAATCAAACCTAAGTATTTTCACATGTTCAACCAAATGCATCAATATTACACAATGTTCATAAATAAATAACATGGAACTGTAAAATAAAACCTTAACATAGGTAGCTATCTACGTCAAAATGGGCATCATAAATGCTCATGTGACATCCTTGTGGGACCCCTTGATAATAATTAGAGTTGAAATAGATTCAACAGTCCACCATGTAAATTAACATTTGAACCCAGATATGCTATAAGGTGGTACCAAAACCGAAATATTGGCAAGCAACGGATTAGTGCACTATCAATTCCACTAGATGGTGCTAGTATAAGTTTCATGCATATAGTTTCTTTAAAACCTTAGTGATTATAAAAGTCCCACTCTTCCAATTTGATGGTTTTTTCATCTTCCAAACCAATTAGTTAATCTTGAAAATTAAAGACTCAAAACTTCAGAATTGTTTCCAGCATGATTTTCATATATATTATTTTTTTTTTTTTTAATTGAGAGAAACGTCCTCTAAATGTCAAAGGTTCAAATTATTATATATTTTATCATTGATTACTAGTCCTAAAACAATTTCATGATATATAATGTAGCTCACAATATGACCAGACAAATAAGAAATAATTGAACGAATGAAATAATTGCCTTTGCCCTACTGCTATTAGTATTTCCCTTCTAAATGGCACTGCACTTTTAAAGATGCCTACTCCTTTCACAAGTGACCAGTGACCATAAAAGTTGTGAAGAAAAATGAGGGTCCTTTTATCCAAAACTAGAGACACATTACTTTTCACAACATTTTATTCAACGCTAGAATAAGGGTAAAAGTGTATTCTAATATTTTCATTGGTTTTTCATTAACTAAATAAGCTTTCATTCTAAAATCTCAATTTCTCTACGAATTGATCTTCTCATTTAATTTAAGATCATTAAAAACAATTATCACAATAAGCCTTACACCAGTCCATGGTATTCAATCTATGTTTCCACTAGAAGATTCCACCACCCATAGAATAATCATTAACGTGACATATAGTGTATTTCAACACATCCTAATCTGAATTCTCATGCTTTATAGTCATTTACTTATCAAATTCGAGATTTGTTATTCTGACTTCCTTTATGAAGAATGACAAATATACTATCTGAAAGATAATCCTACTATCCGAATGGAAAATCTACTATATCTTAAATAAGAATAATGATAATCTACTATCGTCAAAAATAAAAGTCACCCTCGTATGTCAAATAGAACTGACTACATTCTTTAGATTGGGACAGATTACTGGCTCAAAAACTGCAAATTTTTAGTGCAATTATTGTTCACACCATCCATATATTTAATAGACACTGAGGTTGGCATCAAAACAAAGACCTCAGGTACATATTAGTGGGAACAAAATTGCAAATTTCAAATGTAAAATATAGTTCACCTCATTCTTCAATCAGAATTTTGAGACCATTATAGAGTTTGTTCAAAACGTTCAAGTGACACATCCTTTGGCCAAATTTAATCATTGTGATGTGGCAGACTTAACTATACAATTAATGAACTTGGGTTTCATGTGCAAGCAATGGAAGATCGTTGATCTCATTACCACATTATAAAGATGGGATATTCATACATTGCCATTTATAATAGCATGGTTATTGTCTTATTCACTTCGATTGGAAAATGTTGGTCTCTCAACCTCTTCTTTGTACATCTTGAAGAGATCCACATATTCATAAAAATGGGGAAGGTTATCTTGTTGGAAGTACTAGAGTATATAGTGGCGGTGCCTTCCTTTACTTTGGATTAAGTAATTGAAGTTGTTTCTTTTATTTTCACCATTTGGGATCATTGAGACAACCCTACCAATCATGCATTTCAAAACAACACAATGTATTAGTATTGTTATTCAATGAAATAATTAAGAGGTTTTTATTGTTATTCATTGTGTGAGACATAGAATTCAAAGTTGTGTAACCCCATTGAATAAGAGGTAGAATTAAGTGGCCTAGAGTACATTAACAAAGGTGCCATAGCAGCTCTTTATGTGCTATCCAATTGAAGGATACACTAGAACAAATAACACCAAAAAGTACAAATTCAAAAGCAAGCACAAGCTTGGCGTAATTATCTCTAACTCTACCAAGTTTGATGGCTTAATCAAAATGCCTAGAAACCTGAGATCAAAAGTACATGTCCTAAGACCATCAAAGTTTGAGGTTGAGTTCAAAATGCTTATAAATCAAGATGGAGGGGAAGTGCAATATTTGTCAGATTTTTCTTGGATCGGATAATTACTGTCTTTCAAACAGAACAGTATAACTAGTTTCAGAGCCTTGCTTCAAACTACTAATTTTTGCAAAATTTGTACCAAAATCAATATATATATTTTAGTTTTTAAATACCAAAAGAATTGAATTATGTGGATGTGTAAGATGCCAATTAAAATTTCATATATAAACGTTGATAGATTAAGGAACAAGAAAATTTATACAAAAAAAAAAAAAAAAAAATGTGCAGTGATCAAATAAACCTCTCCAAGAATGTGGGAAGTTGGAATCTATTGTTTGTGTGCAAGCAGGTTGGCCTCATTGACAGAATGTAATTATTACCTCTACATGGTCTGAGAGATGCCACATTCCAAGTTACCATGTTTATCTAAAAAAAATAATAGTTAGAAAGAAAAGAGAAAGGAAAACAAAATTTGATGATTGGTGTGCTAGCAATTTCGTTTAAATTTAGAATAAAGGATGAGGTTGTTGATATAAAAAGAAAAAGCTACATCAATCTTAGAAGGTTCCCCTCACTTGGACACCTGAGCTTTTATTGCCTCATACAATAAGCCAACAGCTCTTAAGCATTCATGACTCGTATTCTAATTGGGCCTTGAAAAAACAATATCTTGCATATGTGACATGCTGTCGGAAGATGGCATGAATTCTATGCCAGTAAACTGTAACAGCATAACTTCCATGAAAAGTCCATACTGAAGAGGCTAAATATGTCTCTCATCAGAATGACATGACATCACCAGGATAAACGATCAAATAAATTCATAATTCGATATATAGTCCCCAAAATCTTCCAATATACTTGGTTCCCGATATTAATTGCAACATCAAGTATATAAAAGGCTTTACACAGTGGAAGCCTTAGATACATCTCCCTAGGCCTAAACTCCACATCATTAGAGCAGAAAAATTTAGTCCAAACTACAAAAGACATATACTAGACTCTAGTCCATAGGCTTTCTAGAAGCCTCCTATGATCTATTATTCTTAAAACTACTCATCATATTTGAGGATTATGAAAGCTTCTCTAAGCAATACCCCTGCATCTGTCTAAGCGAAAGATGTGTTCAGTTAAATACAAAAGATTCTCATGTCTTAAATTGCCTTAAACATCATCAACCCGTGTTATACCTGCAGTTAATTGCAGTGCTGATCCTCTGCTACAATTTAATTTCTATGTTACCAATCTTGTGCATGTTAGACATCATGAGAACCAAGAATAAACAAGTAAATATAATGCAATAGGATTATTATAAAACAAACTAGTATGCACTACTAAGCATTTGAGACTCTCTAATTATTTCTATGCGTATTGGTCACTACATACGCTCAACCCTCAGCATCATAGTCCATCTATTCACAAGCCAACTTAGTGTCTATATTGCTAAGACGAATGGAAAATGCTTGAAACGCTGACAGGGGATATCGGTAATCCATAGTGGAAAAAAAAAAAAAAAATTTCCTTTCCAACCTTTCCAAACTGGAGTATAACCTTAACTTGATCACTCTGAGAGATAGATTGTACAGGCTCAGTAGCTGCAACAAGTTGAAATTTCTTTACAGATGCAACTGTCACCTATCCTTGAAAATTCAAACACCAGCATTGAAGCTGCTCATGCCACCTTGGCACTTTTTTCTTCAAGATCAATGGATCATCTTTCAAGTTCCCACTATTGAGAGGCCCAGAAAAAGCATTACTTTCACTAATGACTGACTTGGAGCGAGAGGAACGGAAAGATGCTAGAGGCTCCACTAGAGTACTTGATGGAATTTCAACAGTTGAAGTGTTCAATATTGCTTCTACCATTGACGCTGGTATAGAATGCATGGTACATTGCATTCATCTTCGACCCCTCGTACCCAAAACATTCAATTCATAGGTAATGTGAGCAACACTATAGCTACTAGTTGGAAAACTTGCTTTGAACCAACCCATTGCCTTGCATGACTGATGAGCCCTAGAAATGGGTAACTATATGGGCTCATTTTGCCTATACTTCTCATATAATCCACCACTCTCCATATTTTTATGCATGCTTTTGAATATATTTATGTCAATTGAGTGAATGGGGATAGTCATTTTACCACAAAGTCTAATACGTGCTTATTGCAGATTTTTGGACATTTTTGGACCAAGATCAGTTATTTATGAGCAGATTGGCAGCCTAATTCGAATAAACAAGGATAAGGATTTATAGGAGGGGTGTCTCCTGCACTAAATGACCCCTTCCTTGAGTTCTCCACCAACAGCTTGAAGTTCAACAACCCACCAAAGATGATTTCAAGGGACAGCCGAGCAGGTCTAGTGAAGTGGCTGTTATCTGCAAGTTTTGGCAGCCAAGTTCCTAAAGTTTAGGAGGACTGTTGGGGTCCTCAACTTGTATAAATAAGAAGGCCTCAGGCCTCAGTAGGTTAGCTATTGAACAATTTACTTTCGCACTTTAGTGTAGCTCTGCATTCAGCTCATTTTCGAGCTCTTTCTGTAAACAGTTTTGTGACATGACTATTTTTTGATCAATGAAGACGAATTCAGCCTTGAACCAGAATTGATCTTTCTAAAGGGGATGTAGCTCTTGGGGTTGGGCCCAACCCAACTACCCAATACCTCCTTCTTGTATTTTTATGTGTTTCTCTTGCATTCATAGAGTAATTTCTGTTATTTAGGTTAAATCTTGCTTTGTTACTTAGGTTGTTTTTTATGATTAGAGTTGTTGTTCTAATTTCAGGATTGATTAGTTAGTCTACTACAATAGTACAAAAGATCCACAAAAAGGCTTCCAAGTAGGCTTTGACCTCCTTTCTTCCTCCTTGGGACCATGGATTGAGACCAAAGTACTCTTGCTGCTACCAAAACACTATTTGTTGCTTTCCCATGCAATTGCTAATGTTAGATTTCGAGTTGGAAAAGTTGATATCAATTGTGTCTTAATGCTTAGATCTATTTTTGCTCAGATTCGATGGCTTTCTTGCATCATTTCCTATCCATCAAGTTCTGTTCAGCACTTTTCTGTTTTCTAGGTCAGAATTAGGTCAAAAATAAGTAAAACTCTATTTTCATAGTTTTTGCTTGGGACAATGTTGAAAAGAAGTGTGCAGAGCACCTGTAAGACACTCCAGCCTATCCTTCCTCCATCATACAACCTGCTCCAGTCTCTTTCTCAAAGTTTTCTTCACTCATTCGTCACACTTTCTCAAAAAACCCTAATTTCTACGTTTTTGTGCAAAATCGCTTCCTTCACCTTTGAACAACTCCAACCATCTTCATCACTCCTGAGCTTCATTTACAAGCTCCTAGACCCCTTAACATCTCTATCCATCCTTAATTTCCACTTTCCCACCATTTTTCCTTCTCCAACCCTTCAAAAATCACTTTCGACCTACTCCTCTAGAACTTCCTATAAAACTTCTTGTAGATCCCCTCCAGACTTCCTGTAGAAGTTCATGCGAGCAATTTTTTGAGATATGATAACCATGGAATTCTCTAGAAGGATGATAGAGACTCCTTAGGTCCTATCCACACCTTCCTCATTCTTTGCAACAGCCAAATCCATCTCCTTTCGCCACCAAACATCTGCATAGTCAAATAAGCTAAAGCACAACCATAATAATTCTGCATAAAATTGCTCAAAAGTACAAAAAAATGGTTCTTCCAAATTTTCCTTCAGAAGTATCTTAAGTACATGCATTTTATCTTGATAATAGTCCATGGCATCCACTTCAGTAGTTTCATCTCTCTTTCTTGCAAAGGTACGGTTAATGGGTAAAACTAGGTTTGTTAGGGTTTGCATTTCCTTTCAGCTTTCATCTTCTTTCTGTAGGTAGAATAGCCTCTTTTGAGTTAGCTTTCTTCCATCACAATTAAAAGCTTCTTCTGACAACTCATAGAAGTTGGCTTGAGCTCCTAGCGAACTTGTGCCAGTTGATCAAGTGACAGCCTGTAGTAAGAGCTAATACTTGTGCATACAGCACCGTGGCTTCCAAGTTTGTTACGAACTACCGGGTTGATAAAAGTAAAGAAGGGAGTCCCAGGAGTTGCAACATCATTGCTGTAATACTGGATCCCACCATATTTTTGGCGCCATTGTCGGGGAAGCGTTAGAGTATTTGTGATTACTACTTTTCTTCTATTTTCTACTGCAACATTCTGCTAAGTAGTTTATTTCAGCAAGAGTAAAGTAGTTGTTTCATTTCCATTTCTGCAAAAGTAGATTAGATATTTCCTTATTTCATTTCATTTCAGCAAGCGTAGATTAGACATTTCCTACTTTCACTTCAATTCTGTAATTTCAATTCTGCAAGCGTAACTTAGGATTTCAATTCTGCAATTTCAATTCTGCAAGCATAGATTAGCATTTCAATTCTGCAATTTCATTTTAGCAACATAGATTAGTCATTTCCCACTTTCATTTCAATTCTTCAAATTTCATTTCAGCAAGGTTTATTGTAGTTAGCTGCAATTTGGCGTTCAGTGAATTTCAGTTTTGCAGGTACAAGCAGAAAAAGAACCACAAAAATCCTAAAAAAAAGAGATTCTCTTTCATGCCTTGTAGGAACAAAGACAATTCAGGAAAATTCCTACCCAACACCCCCAACACATCACTAAGTCACCCTTCTCCCTTCTTTGGTGGTAGTGATCCAGAAGAACCTATAGGTGAACCTCCAAAGATATACAAAGATCCTATAACAGAAGAAGTGCAAGAAAACATTCCTCCTAAGACCATGGCTAAACACAGAAACGGTATAGGAAATGAGGAGAGAATAGAAGGCACCTTTCCCATCCGAGAGACCAATGGGGACACAAAAATGAAAAACATAAGTCCCTCAGCCTTACCTCACTTCCATGGATTGACCACTGAAGACCCTGATACCTTCTTGTTTGAGTTTGTTTTCCTTTTTCGAAATTATGACTATGCAGAAGATGAGAAAAATTTGAAAATATTTCCCTCTACCCTCAAGGATGCAGCATTACGCTGGTTCATGGGGTTACCTGGAAACAGTATCACAACTTGGGCTCAAATGCAGCAAGCCTTTAACAACAAATATCGGGATTACTGTAGGTCAAAGGAAACAAAGGGAGAAATCTTTCAGATGACCATGGGAAGTGATGAATCTTTAGAAGACTATGAAGAGAGGTTCCAACTCAGTTATAAAAGGGCCAGGCGCACACTTGACCCTGAATCTCTGAAGCTGGTTCTCTTTGAGGAGTCCTTGAAGACCCTCTAGATACTCTCCACTTGCTGGCTGGGGGAGAAATCTACCAGCTACCTTATGATGACATAAAGACTGTGTTTATAAACCATTCTAGGGCAACCAGAAAAAAAGGTAGGGAAAATCAACTTTTAGCCAGTGCCCCTTTATCCAAAAATGAGTTTGTAAATCAGATGGAAGACCTAAAAAGTGAGATGAGATAGACCATTGCCATGTAAATGGATACCTTGCGAATTCAACAGAAGCAAGAGGAAGTTGAGAGGGCTTTGGCCATCTTTTGTCCCAAATGCACTAGAAAGCATCCTAGGAACGAGTGTCCATTGCACTCTGTAGAGGTGTGCTTTGTCTATGAGGCAGACCACCCTACAAATTAGTGCCCATCCTTACCTAGATTTAAAGCTATGTACCAAGGGGCTGAAGGAGCCAATGAACCACTCTACTTCATGAACCAAAGGAGGCCACATGGACCCAGACCTTACTAGCAGGGAATGCAAGGGGCATCCCAGACTTATTACAACCCCAATCAATCCACTCGCATACCTTCTTGGGGTCCCCCTGCTCATCCTTCCTGGTCCACACTCCCTCCTTAGTCATATCCATCTCAATACCATACTCAACCTGCTGCTCATTTGTTTCATTCTCATGTTCAGCCACAATCTCAGTGGAATGCACCTCATCAGGGGTGAAGGCCCCAATACAACTCTCCTCCTGCTCTTTTGCCTCCACCACCTACTCAACCACAACCAGTACCTCCTGCTCCTCCAAGACAACCCCAAATACGTGCTCAACTAAACCCGAACCCCAATAACAAATAGGCCCAACAGGTATATACTGGAGAGATAACATGCCCTACCTATGCAGCGAAGATTTAGGAGATCAACCTACGATCTGGGAAGGTCCTCCCAGACAACCAACCTCCTCCTAAGGAGGATGAAAAAGAGAAACAGGAAAGTAAACCGAAAGTCATTCCACCCTTTCCTGAGAGATTAACTGGAACCACACAACCGACCCTAGAAGAAACTAAACTTCTGGGAGAACTGAAACAGTTATGTGTAAAAATACCCCTTCTCCAAGCAATAAAGGGTGTGCCCATATACAACAAGATGATCAAGGAGAATTTCTTTAAACACCTAGGCAGGCGAAGGAGAGATACCCCAAATATCAATGTCATAGGACAACTGTCTGATTTGATGTTGGGGCAGGTAATTTATCCGAAATATCTAGACCCTGGGAGTCCAGCAGTCGATTTCCACATCAATGGCACAATAATCCCCCATACGTTGATCGATCTAGGGGCTGCCATTAATGTGATTACCAGGGACACTATGCTCAAGCTCAACTTTTACGGCTCCCTAAGAAATACCTCGACAATACTGCAGTTAGCAGACCGCTCCACCGTGACCCCCAAGGGGATTTTGGAAGATGTCATGGTATCTATTGATTTCTGGGAGTACCCCGCTGATTTCTTGGTTCTCCAACCAAAGGAAAATATCACTGGGTATCCTCTCATCTTGGGAAGACCTTGGTTGGCTACTGCAGATGCCTACATCAGCTCCCGAGCTGGGAACATGACAATCAAGAATGGGCATATGTCCAAGCAACTAGTCCTCTATCCTCCTGCCCAACCTCTTTTGGAACATGATTTACCCCTCTGGTTGGAGGAGGAAGATGAGGATGAAGTCTACTCTGCACCAGTGTGTACAGTAGAAACTACCATGGGGGGTCCACAAATCGAGGATGATCTTACTGAAGATTTGATTCAAAATCTGCCCCTCGGTGAGTTTCCATTAGAAGAGTTGGTGGAAGAAACCAAGCCAATTCCTCAGTTGATCTCTATGTGGCTGATCTGACTCCTCTTCAAGTTAAGAATGTGGAATTTGGCCCTGAAAGAACCTTGAGGATCAACTCAGCCCTATCCACCTCTCAGGAGAAAGAGTTATGTAGCTTATTGAAGAACCACTTGGATGCTTTTGTTTGGAACTATAAGGAGATGAAGGGAGTCTACCCTTCTGTCTGTACTCATCACATTTACATCAAGGAAGATTGTAAGCCAGTTAGGCAGCCTCAAAGGAGGATGAATCCAGCCCTCAAGTACATTGTCAAAGAAGAACTACAAAATTTGTTGGATGCAGGATTCATCTACCCCATCTCTAACAACGAATGGGTTTCTCCTTCGGTGCTAGTGCCAAAGAAAAATAGGAAGTGGAGAATCTATGTAGATTATCGGGAACTGAGCAAAGCCACCAAGAAGGACCATTTCCCTTCACCTTTCATAGATCAAGTGTTAGATGGCCTGTCAAGGAAGAAGTTCTTTTCCTTCCTAGATGGGTTTAGCGGGTACAACCAAATCCAAATTAGCCCGTAAGACCAAGATAAGACCACTTTCACTTGTCCATGGGGTACCTTTGCCTATTGGGTCCTTCCCTTTGGGTTGTGAAATACTCCTGCCACTTTCTAGAGGGCAGTACTGAGCATATTTACTGAGTTGGTTCATGATTCAGTGGAAATCTATATGGATGACTTTACCCCTTATGGTTCCAACTTCCAAGAAGCATTGACTATCCTAGGAAAAGTTTTAGCCAAGTGTATTGAAATGAACCTATCCCTCAATCTTGAAAAATGTGAATTCCTAATGATTGAAGGGACTGTGTTAGGTCATACAATTTCCTAGCAAGGAATACAGGTGGATCCCAACAAGATCGCTATCAATCAAAGGGTCCCACCTCCTCAAAAGGTAAGAGATGTTCGGAGTTTTCTAGACTTAGCAGGGTATTATAAAAGATTCATCAAGGATTTTAGCAAGCTAGCCTCTCCATTGTTTGGTATTTTGGGGAAAGATGTTGAGTTCATATGGATTGACAACTGTCAAGAGGCTCTAGATGCGTTGAAAGGTAAGCTGGTAACTACCCCAATCTTGAGAGGTCCAAACTGGGCCCTACCTTTCCACATTCACACAGATGCTTCGAACAAAGCTATAGGGGTAGCCCTAGGACAAGTTGAAGAGAAGCTACCATATGCCATATACTTTGTCAGTAAAAACCTATCCAAGGCGGAATTAAACTACACGGTAACCGAAAAGGAACTCCTAGCTGTAGTCCATTCGCTAAACAAGTTCAGACACTACATCACTGGTTATCAAACATTCATACACACTGACCATGTTGCAATTAAGTATTTGATGAATAAACCAGATGTAAAGGCTCGTATCATTAGATGGTTACTTTTGTTGCAGCAATTTGATTTGACTATTGTTGATAAGCCTGGTAAGGAAAATATTGTCGTTGATTTTTTGTCTAGACTAAATCTTCCTGCAGGTGAAGAAGGAATGGTGGATGATCAAATGCCAGATGAAAAATTATTTGCTATTTCAGTATTCTCTCCATGGTTTGCTGATATAGAAAATTACTTGGTTTTAGCAAAGTTTCCACCACACCTTTCCTCCAAAAGAGAAGAGCAAGATCATGAGGAAAAGTGCCCCATTCACTTGGATTGGGGGCAACCTATTCAAACTTGGCCTAGATCAGATTTTGAGGTGATGTGTCAGGGAGGAGGAAGTCTTTGATATCCTCTTAACCTGTCATGATGGACCTTGTGGGGGCCACTTTGCAGCAAAGAGGACTTCTTTCAAGATTTTCCAGGTAAGTTACTATTGACCCACTCTTCATCAAGATGTCAAGAGATACATTAGCCAATGTGACCAATGTCAAAGGATGGGGAAACCGACTCCAAGGGATGAGATGCCCATGCAACCTCAAGTGACTTTAGAGCCATTTGAGAAGTGGGGCATGGACTTTGTGGGTCCTATCAACCCTCCTTCAAAACAGAAGTCTTACATCATTGTGTGCATGGACTACCTAACAAAGTGGGCAGAAACAAAGGCAATCAAAGCAGCAACCGAAGAAAAAGTAGCTAAGTTTTTAAGGGAAAATATCTTCCACAATTTTGGCTACCCAAGAGAGCTAGTTACAGATCAAGGGAGTTAGTTTACCTCCAATTTAGTTGAATACCTACTCACACACCACAAGATTAAGCACAGAACTTCCACCCCTTATCACCCCCAATCAAATGGACAGGTGGAAGTCACTAACAGAGCTTTGGAAGAGATTTTGGCTAAGGTAGTGAGCAGCAGCAGAAAATATTGGGTAGACCAATTGGTTGAGGCCACTCGGGCCTATAACACTACTTGGAAAACTACCACAAGTTTCACACCCTATGAGCTAGTCTATGGCAAGAAGGCTTTGTTGTCCATAGAATTTGAATATAACACATGAAGGCTGGCAGCCCAGCTGGACCTAGACCTCAGCCATGCACAAAAATAAAGATTGCTTTAGCTAAATGGATTAGATGAACAGAGAATGCAGGCCCTTATCCACTCAGAGGTAGTCCAACTTCAAAGAAAAATATGGCATGACCGACATCTTAGAGAGAAACAATTTTAGCCAGGAGATTGGGTGCTACTGTATGACTTAAGGTACAAGGATTTCAAGGGCAAGCTGAGAACCAGATGGCTGGGAGCATATACAGTGGAAATGTGCGATGACAATGGTTTAGTCCTTATCTAGACCATTGATGAAGAAGCCATCCCCATGCTCATCAATGGGCATCGATTGAAAATTTACAGAAAGCCCCTTTCTAAGCAGGAGTTCATTGAAACCCTAGGTAAATCAGTGCTAGTAGTGGAGGAGGTCCCTGTCTCCACCCCACCCACACCTTGAGCAAAACCAAAAAAAAAAAAACAGAGGAAAAAAATGAAATAAAAGATCCCTAGGTGAAAACCTGTTGGAGGCACCCAGGGCAGGCAGTGAGGGTGAAAACCTCCTGGAGGTGCCCCAACTGTCTCAGGCTAAAAAAAAAACAAAAAAAAAAAAGGAAAAAAGAAAAATGAACCTGATTTCTTTTGAATAAATTGCAGGTTGCAGGAACGTCATTACAAGTTAGGAGGATAACACAAGACAAAGGTAAAGGACATGACCAGGCTACATGCATCCCTCATAGTCCATTCCTCCATCACCATTACCCTTTCCCAAGTTTTGGTCTCATTTGGTCTGAAATTTCGCATCCTACAGGAAACTCTGTATCTTCTACAGGAGGATCCTATAGAAACTACAGAAAGGCCAAAATCAATCTCAGAGGAGGGCCCAAAGGTTGGAAATCTTTCTATGAGGCCTGTGGACCTCCCTGCCTCCATCCATCACCCTATAACACCTTCCCATCTCTGTACACCTTCATTACACTCATTTTTTTGTCCCTGCACAGTCACACACAGAAATTTTGTTTCCTTCATGCTGCAAACAAAAAGAAAAAAAAAATTATGACAAATCAAAGCAGCAGCCTTTTCACTCACCCTACCTGATACTTTCCATCTATGATTCCTTGTCAGCCAAAACCCTCATCAGCAGTTGTAGCCCTACTCAGATATTAGCTTGAATTTCAGAAGGAGAAGCAGTGGAAGGAAATCGTAAAAGATTCCTGTAGTAGCTGATCCCTCTAAAAAGCATACTCCAGAGACAAGGTCAGCAAAGTAAGGCATATGAAACATACAAGGAGCTCTGTTTGAATGTGAGAACATCAGAAAAAGCTCGAGGCCGAGCATGCAAAGAGCAAGTAGCAACAACAGTGAAGAAATGGGTTCCAAAATCTGAAATATGCATAACACAGCTACGACTGAGCAGGTAAGTGCCTAACCCTATTCCTCAATTACATGAATCATATTTCAAGGCTACATGACTATGGTAATGGTTACGATTGAATGGAATCAGTGGCCAGTTAACTGGCCACCCTTGTTCATTTACACATCCTCGTGGAATTCAAACGAGCCCTATCAAATTCAAAACTGTCGATCAGATACGCAGCCAGCACGTCTGGTATGTCCATTCAGGAGAACACATTCGAGACTGGTAGTGGTGGCGGTGGATAATGAGAGCAAGGGAGGTGATGGCAGTCAGTCGGCATGCAGAAACATTATGACCATGCTGTAGGACCAATGGTCCGGATGGGGATAACAACAGTTTTAAAAAAACAGGGGAATTATTGCAGTTTGATGTTGTAAGGAGAAGAACACGGGGAATTGCTTCTTTGATCTCAGAAAAAGATAGAATTCAGCTATCCTTTGTTTCTGTGTTGAATGTTTTTTCCACTTGAGCATTTTTTTTCCTGGTTAAAACACAAAAAAGATGCACTCAACACCATGCCAGGAGGATTTATGAGGAAGGAGCCCTTGGACTCCAACCAATTACATGAGCACCCAGAGGTGGTATCCCTTTTCACTAGGGCAAATTGGATGATCTTCTTCGATAGAATACATGGATATGATGATGAGGTAACTGAAAAATTTCTGATGGCCCTACAACCCCATTCAAAAACTCATGCCACAATCAGCATTAGGGGTCTGTCCCTAGAACTCACCCCTGATTTTATCAGCCGAATTACAGGCCTCCCTCCTAGGCTCCCCTAGAGTAAGAAGGAAAACTCACTGGGATAGGTGGCCAAGAAAACATTTTTTCAATCGGGGGAGGATCCTGTAGAGGATAAAAATGGGGTCAGGAGGACAAGCTTGCCCCCTCCATGGAATGAAGTTAGTTATCCAATAATGAAGTATATCACTTGTGAGGGAAGGTTCAACATTGTGTATGGTTATCACTTCAGGTTACTACATGAATTGAGGTATGGGATGGATTTTCCTACAGTTAAAAAGTTGAGTCTCCCATATTTCCTCCTCCAATCTCTAATAGAATGCAGTACCAAGCTAAATGCAGGAATCCCGGACCCGTTGGCCCACCATGGGCTCATCAAACTGTTGGTGGAAGATGCCTTATATACCTATACCATTCCCATAGCTTGGGACATTTTCATAAATATGTCCAGAGATGATGATATCAAAACTCTGGTTGAGGATGGCAGCCCATCTGGTAGTCAGGAAGAGGAAGAGGAAATTGAGGAAGAAGGGCATGAAGAGACACCACATATGTAGATAGTGGAAGAGCAGGAAACAGAGGAGGAACAAGAAACAGAAGAGAAACTTGAAGAACCCATAGCAGAAAAGAAGACCACCCCAAAGACAGAGAAAAGGAAAAAAACAAGAAGTGATAAGAAAAAGCTTAAGAAAGTCCAGAAGAGGATTGCCACAAGCAAGACAAGAACCCACAAAGAAAAAGAGAAGCCATTGCCAGAAATAGCAAAAACACAAATAGAAACAGCAGGCATGGAAAAGACAGCAGAAGATGAAGGGGAGCAGCAACAGGAAGAAACATCCCCTAAGACATTGGCAAAAGAAGCAGCAGTTGTGCTGGCTGCATTAAGAACTCCAACAAAACAAAAAGGAAAAATGAAAAGAGAAACATCAATGTATTTTAAAGCTAGAAGAGGCACCAAGATAAAAGTGGGCAAGCCCCAGCCTCCACCAAAGAAACCTATCATAATCACAGATGCACCTACTGAACAAAAGGAGGAACCCCCCTCCAAAATATCTATCACTTATGAAAGAGGAAGTCCCAAGACTTCCACCTAGAAGGAGAAAATCAGACTAATGGACACCAAAATAGTTCTATAGGAAGCTGAGACTTCTCTACAGGAAACGTTGTCGAAGTTAAAGGAGACTGAAAAATTGGAAGAGGAGGCAACGAAACAATCACAAGAAGAAGACAAGACTGAGGAGATACCTGAACCAAGCCCTCAGCCTAGTTTGGGGTCATGTTACAACTTGTTAGAAAGTGGGAAGATCATCCCACAGAAGTTTGTTTTACCACTTTTCTTTGCATTGGAATAGGAATAGGTTAGGACTCACACTTGGATGAAAATTTCTAAATCCAAGGGCGTTGAAGACATAGGCCACCTGGAAGAACATTTGAAAGAATTGAGAAGAGAGTTGGCAATGGTGAGACACACTGAGAGTAGTAAAAGAGCCCAACTGTAGGAGGAAAATGCACTGCTAAAAAAGCAGTTACAGCAACAGCAAACTCAACAGGCAGACATGACACAAATTTCTAAAGAGCAGCAACTACAGGAAGGTTTGCTAGCAAGACATGAAATAGCACAGGAACAGCGGCCAAGGGAAGAGACATAGCCTGATATGGAGATATTGATAAAGCAGCAGCAAGAGAGGGAGTCTCAGGAAACAACTGAAAGCCTGATGCTGAAACAGCAACTGCAGGAAAGAGAAGCCTAGATGGCTTGCATGGCCAGCTGGGCAATGGAAGCCTTGCAATGTAGACAACCGGCCAAATATTATGCATTGTATCTTAAATACCAATGGCTTCAGTTTCAAATCAAAACATTGGCCCAAAGGGGCACAATCCCTTTCCAACATTATGGTCAATTTATGCATCTGTGTGACACCAGTCCAGCTGAGGACAAGGCCAAATTAGCAGAGTTTTATTTACATAATATGGCACTCCCTGATATGAACTTTTGGGACCCCAATGCTGCATTGGGAGATGTCTAACTCATGGCTATGGCTTCCTGGATGAGCCATGAGGAAAAAAGGGGTAGTGGAAGTTCAACAAATCATGGCCAAAGGATTGAATGAGCCCCTGCTAATCAGGGCAGAACCAGAAGACCCCTCAGCTTTAGTATATGATCATCAACACCTTGCCAACAACCCTCACGATGTCGAAAAGCAAGCGCAAGCCATCGCCCATTTTGAGGACATGGAAAGATTATTTGGTGATGATTGTCTTCATGCTTGTATGAGGAGATGGAATACACTGTCCTATAGCTTGAAGATCAAAGAGTATCACTCCCCAACCAGAATGAGGAAGGCTTTGGCAAGACTGCCTCTTTATAAACAATCAATGCAAAACCTGAAGGCCAACTAGATTGGCCTAAAGTTCAGTCCTCCACTACTCTTAGGAATACTAGAAGGGGTCAAGTAAGAAGAAGAACACAGGAAGTGGGAGGAAGTAGACAGAAAGGCAGGTTTTCATGACAGAGAAGAGGACATCACCTCAAAAGCATGGGATGTCAGGGAAGCAGTTAAGGCCGTCAAGGATGATGAGCTGGATTAGTTGCTCAAAGGATGAGAAACCCATTCAGTAGGGGGGTGATGATGAGCCCCAGAAATGGGTAACTATATGGGCTCATTTTGCCTATTATTCTCATATAATCCACCATTCTCCATAGTTTTATGCATGCTTTTGAATATATTTATGTTAATTGAGTGAATGGGGATAGTCATTTTACCACAAAGTCTAATACGTGCTTATTGCAGATTTTTGGACATTTTTGGACCAAGATCAGGCGTTTATGAGCAGATTGGCAGCCAAATTTGAAGAACAAGGCTGAGGATTTATAGGAGGGGTGTCTCCCGCACTAAATGACCCCTTCCTCGAGTTCTCCACCAACATCTCGGAGTTCAACATTCCACCAAAGATGATTTCAAGGGACAGCCGCGCAGGTCTAGTGAAGTGGTTATTATCTGCAATTTTTGGCAGCCGAGTTCCTAAAGTTTAGGAGGAATGTTGGGGCCCTCAACTTGTATAAATAAGAAGGCCTCAGGCCTTAGTAGGTTAGCTATTGAACAATTTATTTTCGCACTTTACTACAGCTCTGCATTCAACTCATTTTCGAGCTCTTTCTGTAAACAGTTTTGTGACAGGACTATTATTTTTTGATCAATGAAGATGAATTCAGCCTTGAACCAGAACTAATCTTTCTAAGGAGGTTGTAGCTCTTGGGTTGGGCCCAACCAAAGTGCCCAGTACCTCCTTCTTGTATTTTTATGTGTTTTTCTTGCATTCATAGAATAATTACTGTTATTTAGGTTAAATCTTGCGTTGTTACTTAGGTTGTTTTTGATGATTAGAGCAGTTGTTCTAATTTCAAGATTGATTAGTTAGTCTCTTGAAATAGTAGAAAAGATCCACAAAAATGCTACCAAGTAGGCTTTGAGCTCCTTTCTCCCTCCTTGGGACAATGGATTGAGACCAAAGTACTCTTGCTGCTACCAAAACATTGTTTTTTGCTTTCCCATGCAATTGCTAGTGTTAGATTTCGAGTTGGAAAACTTGATATCAATTGTGTTTTCATGCTTAGATATATTTTTGCTTAGCTTCCATAGCTTTCTTGCATCATTTCCTGTCCATCAAGTTCTGTTCAACACTTTTCTGTTTTCTAGGTTAGAATTAGGTTAAAAATAAGTAAAACTTTGTTTCCATAGTTTTTGCTTAGGACAGTTTTGAAAAGAAGTGTGCAGAGCACCTATAAGACACTCCAGCCTATCCTTCCTCCATCATACAACCTACTCTAGTCTCTTTCTAAAGGTTTTCTTCACTCATTCACCACACTTTCTCAAACAGCCCTAATTTCTACGTTTTTGTGCAAAATCGCTTCCTTCACCTTTGAACAACTCCAACCATCTTTGTCACTCCTGAGCTTCATTTACAAGGTCCTAGACCCCTTAGAATCTCTATCCATCCTTCATTTCCACTTTCCTGCCATTTTTCCTTCTCCAACCCTTCAAAAATCACTTTCGGCCTGCTCTTATAGAACTTCCTGTAGATCCCCTATAGACTTCCTGTAGAAGTTCATGCGAGCAATTTTTCGAGATCTGATCACCATGGAATTCTCAAGAAGGATGCTAGGGACTCCTTAGGTCCTCTCCACACCTTCCCCATCCTCTGCAACAGCCAAATCCATCTCCTTTCGTCGCCAAACATCTGCACAGTCAAATAAATTAAAGCACAACCATAATAATTCTCCATAAAATTGCTCAAAAGTACAAAAAGATGGTTCTTCCACATTTTCCTTCCGAAGTAGCTTAAGTACATGCATTTTATCTTGACAGTATTCCATGGCATCCATTTCAGTAGTTTCATCTCTCTTTCTTGCAAAGGTAGGGTTAATGGGTAAAACTAGGGTTTGCTAGGGTTTACATTTCCTTTCATCTTTCATCTTCTTTCTGCAAGTAGAATAGCCTCTTTTGAGTTAGCTTTCTTCCATCACAATTAAAAGTGTTGAAAATTGTGCAACAAGAAATTCTTTTTGAGAACGCAACAAGATGATGGAGCTTAGTGGAAAGGAGTCGCCTTCACTAAGTGGTCCCACAGGCATGTTTTGGCGCAAAGTCTATTTTTAGACTATTTCTTTTTTTAGACATATAGATCATGGTCTATGAGTTGTAGGATGCTGTTTATGGATGACTGGTCATGTTGGGAAAAATAGATGGACTTCTATTTTTTGGATCACAGCGGTGTGTTCAGAGTCTATTTTTAGACTATCAAGTAAAAATAGAAACAGTCAAATATTATTAGCCCTTAGTAATATTTGGACTCTATACTTTATCTTATTCTCTTGGAGCACTTCAGTTGGAGCTACAGATGTGGCACATGCAACTGCCTGAAGGAATCATGTAGTTACCTATGGGTTGATTGAGCTATTGCATGAAGGACTTCAGTTAGAACTCAAGTGGTTGAGTTCTGTGGAGTTAGATGATCAGTTAATGGAGTTGTGTTCAGTTTGACTTAGTTGAACTAGTTGAACTAGTTGTATTTAGTATAACTGGCCAATAGACTAAGTGATGAGTTGTGTCAATTAGTTATTAATTAATTCACTAATTATTAACTCATAATGCAACTGAAGAATACATCAGTTAACTCAGTGCATGGACAGTTCAGTGGAGACAAGTGTTAGAGGTAAGTGAAAGGGTGATTTGTGACTATCAGTTGTGCATGAGATCTTGCACAATCAATGGATTGAGTGCCCATGAGAATTGCGCAGTATGTGCCCAATATTATAGCCTGTGCTCACGTGATTTCTAGTGTGAGTGATTTTCCAAGGTAAATAGAACTTGGAACGAGTTTGGATTCATTCATTCTCAGCAGGTATTGTGTAGTGGAGGCAGGCAAGCAACGGAGGAGATTTGGAGATCAGATCTGAGCTGTATTGTGTGTAATAGGTGGAGATAGTACTGGATACTTGTGAAGAGTATTGTACTATGTATTGTTACATGTTCTCAATCAATATAATATACAGATAGTTGGGTTTTTTAGCGAGATACTTTCCCCGGGAAAATACTGTGTTGATATGTGTGATTGATGCTTCTATGTGCGCATGTTATTGTTTCTGCTTTTGTAAATTGATGATCAACGTAGAGGAGGTTATGTATTATGCATGTATTCCACAATAGTGTATAATCGGGATAATATCTGTGAATATGTGTCATATTATTCAAAATTTCTACAGAAAAAATATCAAGATTTGTTACAAATATCTCAAACTGTATTACATAAATAGAATTGAAATATAGGACATTCAAAACTAATGAATCTACTTGGCACTATCTTTGTGCATTGCTGGTGACAAAGAAGAGCAATTCAAATTTGATAGCAACTCTTATTTGATGAGGTGGAATCCAAGTCACTAACTGTCTTTGAGCTTTTTCCTCTCGAAATTATGAAAAATAGGGTAGTGTAATCCCTTTGTATATCCAAAACCATAATATTTGATAGAACACTGAGAGAGGTTTTTTTAAATGATGATGTTGGAAACAAACACCTCTTTCTAATTTTGAAAATTCATTTCCACCTTCTCGGAAACCACATTTGATAACACTGGCTAAAAACAGGAAAATTCGGGAATATATGTGTGCAAAGATTCAACTGAATCTCCCATACCATAACAACTATTAGAAAACTGAGAGTTTTTTTTGTAAATGACGATGTTGGAAACAAAAAATTCTTTCATTTTTTGAAAAATTAAATTCCACCTTCTCGAAAACCGCATTTGAAAACACTGACTAAAAACAGGAAAATTCGGGAAAATATGCCTGCAAAGATTCATATGAATATCCCAAACCATAAAATATATTAGAAAAATGAGAGAGGTTTTTGTAAATGAGGATGCTATTAGAAAAGATCTTTTTCCGGTTTTTAAAATTCGTTCTCAGCTGCTTGTAAACCATTTTTTAAATTATCGTACTGTATAGGAAAAAAACATAGTTTAACTGACCATGAAACAGACATATGACATGGAGGCGGGAGGTGACATGGAGGTGGGGGATGATGTGGAGGCACATGGTTGGTGGAAAGGAAGTGGGGTCTGCAAGGGTGATGTGGAGAAATGATGTGGATGTGAGTGGGAAAAAAAGTCCAAGTGGCAGGCAATGAGTGGTGCGGGAGTGATAGTGAGGTTTAATGTTTGCGGGAGGTGATAGGTAGAAGGGATATGTGGTGGTTGACTGGAAGTGTGGGGTGACATTAGCGGGAAGCAGGGGGGTCCAAAATCATGAGGAGAAGACATGTAGCGGTAAGGGAACTACTTTCCAGGCACCCCCCCCCCCCCTCGTCATTAAAGAGAATCATGATTGGGGGGGGGGTCTGAAAATACGTTGGAGTCATCCCATGAAAAAGGCGATGTGATCAGAAGCGAGGAATATGTGCACTATTTAACCACATACAACAAATCTCCATTTGTCATTTTCAACTCTACACTAAAATCAATGCTATAGTACCAAGGCCTTATGAAAATTCATTTAATCACATTTAAATGATGTGATTAATTTAATCTAAACATACTTAATTGTCCTCTAATGCTGCATTTTGACTTACAAGCATAGTTTTTTATTTTTCTTAAGGTTTTAACCTTTTTTTGGAAATAATTTACAACATGGAATATTATTTGCAACATTTCAAACCTAATAATGATCAGCTATAATCAAACGATCCTATAAAAAATATAGGACCCTAACATAGGCTCTAGCTAGGGATGGCACTCTCCTTGTGAGGTGTCAAGAACACCATAGACTAGTAGCCTGATCCATTGGGTTGATCCCAAAACATGCAACTTGTTCTCTCATAAAATCTATGCTACTGAAAAAATCTCAAACTGAAATCAAAACCATTATGCACACTAAAAACTGAAATACACACTTGAACTGAAATATGAAATTGCAATCTGAAATTGAAACTGGATAGAATTCTTGAAAAAATTCTCAAAACACTGAGCTTATTTGCACACTGCTACCTACCCTATACTGCTGAAAGTCATGTTGAATCAAATAATACAAAAATGCCAATAAATACAGTCAAGTAGCTGCTAAAACAAGTGGGTTGATTGACTCTTTGTTAGCACAATCAAAAGGACAACTTGACTTTTTGTTCATAAAATCAAAGTTGTAGAGTGAAATGCCAACTGCTGTTGGATCTAGTCATGAAAACATGATTGAACACTTGAGTAGAAAATAATCTCCATGTAGTTTGCTACAGGATCAGTAAAGGTATGATTAATTTATTTTACCTTATAGGCCTTCATTGACCGATTGAGCATGGAAGATTTCATCAATGGTATTCTCAAGGTTAAGCCTGATTCCAACTGACCAGTTTCAACCTTATGTTCGAAAACAAAACTCTTATCAATCTGAAAATAAAAAGGCAATACAATATCCTCTTGTTTTGGAGAAGGAAGATTTTCTAAGAACTGTTTAGGATCTTGGAAACTATATGATTGAACCTAAAAATCCAAAAGTTCAATACCCTTCTTAAATCTTTCAGCAATTAACTCAAGAAAACAAATTTTACCTTTAGGAGAAATTTTTCTTGTTTTCAAACAATGAAACATGGCTATTGAAAAAACTTCATCAATTTGAAAATCTGTTAACGTATCCCTGAATTCTCTTAAAACTTCACCATATCTAGGGTTTACCACATACCTTTTCATGTTGCTTAGCAAGAAACATGATCAATATGCAGTGGAGTCACCATGAGTTTTCCGCAAATCTGGATTCTTTAATAGTGGAGTCACCCTGAAAACTTTGAAGCTTTGGATGCTTGAAACAATATGGAGTCGCTGGGTGAATTATTCAGCCTTCTTGTGTCTGTCCACCATTAGTAATCAGATCTAGAACTTGATACACCTTTTCGAGGAACATGAAATGTTCATTCCCCAGTATGGTCACCACTATGTTAGCACTACGTAATTTAATAATGCCGAGAAATAATTGCAGAGGTAACCATAAACCTACTTTGGAAGCTGGGATCTAGCCCTACTAGCTTTAGAGAGGGCTCTCCCTATAAGATTTAAATTTGTTGTATTGGATATTAGGCTAATTATGAGAGTTTGGAGTTTGGTTTATGAATTAGTTTGGTTGGAACATCGAGGAAACACCATTGGGAAATGGAGTCAGCAGGGTTTAAGATGATAAAATGCAGAAATAATCAAGCTTGAGTGCAACAAGGCAAGGTAGGCATACTACTGGATCCTTGTAGTTTATGATATGGAGAAGGAAGAACATATTAGGATTCACTTTAGATATAGAGCATTGTTACCTGAATTCTATATTTAAAGTTCAGTAAAAAAAAATTAATTTTTCTTTAATCCAGAACAAACTGTTTTGAAACAAATTCTGAACCTGATTTTCTTAAAGACAAAACAAATCTCAATACATTTGAAAAAACAAAGAGAAACCAAATTACAGTAAGAAGCACTTCACCAAATAGATATGACAAAGGAATCCTGAAACAACTTGCTTGTATTAATGCAGATGGCCACTAAATCTCAATGATCATCTTTACAATAATGGTAGTCTTTCTTTGTAGAAGTCCCAACATTTATTACTTCAAATGATGAAGTATTTTTAAAATCCTCAAGTAAAATATCTTGAAAAAATATCAAGATTTGTTACAAATATCTCAAACTATATTACACAAATAGAATTGGAATATAAGACATTCAAAACTAATGGATCTACTTGGCACTATCTTTGTGGATTGCTGGTGACAAAGAAGAGCAATTTGAATTTGATAGCAACTCTTATTTGATGAGGTGGCATCCAAGTCACTAACTATCTTTGAGATTTTTCCTCTTGAAATTCTGCATATTGATGTGACCTTGAAAAACTACAACATGGACCTTCATGTCAGACTCCTTGCAGTTACTGAACCATTCCAAGTTCTCCCCCATAGGATCTAGAGAATGGGAAGGGAATGACGGTGGAAGAGATAGATCAACAATTTGTTTTTCAGATTTCCCAACTTCAACATCATTACAAGGAGGCACCGAAATTGGTACTTAAAAAAGGAGGAGGAAAAGGGACAAAAGGAATGTTAGGTTCCTCCTCACAAATTTGGGGTGTCTCATGATCAACATAAGCTGGAAGGGACGAATCATCTAGGGACTTAGTTTCAAATATCCAAGTACATAGTTACAATGATGAGACACTAGTTCCAATAATGGAACATTGAGTCACTTCTTGCTTCTCCAAGGGATGATTTTCTCTCCTATGTCAAGTTAGAGAAGTCAAAGCTAGATCTCCAAAGCCTAAGCCTCCAAAATCCCTTTGCTTGAGTTATGAGGTTTCATTAATAACAAGGGGAATGCACTTTGATATCCCCATGATTCTTGAACTACCCTCATGACTCTTGGACTCCGAAATTACTTTTGAACTTCTATTTGACTCATTTTTCCACATGTGAATTTTCATATTCCACATGTGACTCTTGGAATTACACACATTACATTTTGTCATTTTGTTGAAAATACATCATAACATTCCACATGATGATATGGCAATACACATTGAAACATATTACCTTGTGATGACAATAGTACAAGCCATGACTTGGCAATGATGACTAGGAGTCTTCATGATGATATGGAAATTCCAAATGGCTATCTTATTGTGTTGTCTTCAATATTCATGATATATATACTTTATTCTTCATCTTTACCCTCCAAACGGTCTTGGATCAATGCTGGAACCTTCGAGCTGTCATGTAATTTCTTCATTCTGTCACGATCAAGGATATGCTTCATGTCTTCGTGGTGGTTTTTCCTTGTGCTTCTTCTCTTCAAGTGCTTCTTTGTTCCTTCTCCTTACTATCTTCCTTGAGCATCACCTTGCCTTATTGAGGAGGTACACTTGCCAATTAAAATCACTCATGACAAAGAAAAAACAATGTTGAAATCATGTATTCCATCTCTACATTTATCATGAAAGAATATGTGTGTTAAGGCATTTCAAAGGACTTGAGAAAGAATGGCTTGATGAGGAGTATTCAGCTGAGCTCAATAGCTCCTTAGGAAAGCACCACTATTCATTAAGCCTATTCCATGCAACATGAGGAGGGGCTCTTCGAGGTCCAATGTAGTGGGAAAGTACAAGGGACACAGGTGATGGGATTGTTACATAAGACTGTGCCATGCACTGAGGAAGCAAGGTAGGACAAGTCTTGTGCACAAAGGTAAACAATAGTTAATAGTGGGAGATAGAATAAGAATTTTTATTGAACCATGCACTTAGGGAGGGAGAGTGAGACTACTTGGGCCCAATGCATAGTCAAAAGAGACAAGAAGGAGCACACTATTGCTTAAGAGGCACTTTGTTCTTTGAAAGGGATAGAGGGTCCTTTTTTTCTCGAAGTGCACTCAAAAGGTCATTGTTTTCCTGTAGTACACTTGGAAGGTTCTTGTTTTCCCAAAGTGTGCTTAGACCTTCCTTGTTTTCCTGAGTGTGCTACGCAAGGCATAAGCATTCTAAACTTAGCCTAGTGAGCCAGTGTAAGCAAGAAGCGTTAGGTTACCATGCCTTGAAAGTTCTGAATGTTAAACTGTAGGAGATGACCTTAGGAAAGACTCATTGCACAAGTGTACAATAGCTATCATCAATAAGTCTCATGAATAAGTAGTTCTCATAAGCTGACAAGAATGTTCATGCATTTGCAACTTGCACTAGGCAGTAGGACCAAGAAGAGCTCCAAAATGGATAAGTGTGGGATCAATAGAGTAAGAGAGAGAAAAGCCTTCAAACAAGAATTGAACATGGATCATACACATGAGTCCCATCAATACAAGCTAGGTAAATACACAAGACTCGTGAACAACCATCACACCTTGAAATGACAACAAAGCGACACTTATTTCTAAGTGTGATAGTTAGTATTCCACATTACAAAACTTAGAATACAAGTTGTGACTGAAGTGTCGATTGTGACCAAAAAGTGCGGAAAGTTGTAGGAATGTGTCTAGCACATATTATCTTGATATATAGGACCATTTAATGTAGAATAGTGTGCTATAACTACCTCTAATGATGTGCAAAGGTGTGACATGTACAAGAGTGAAAATAATTGGAAGCGACACTTGTGAGAGTTAGGAAAAGTGAAAACAACACCTCTTAATGCTAAAGAAATTAAATGTGACACATGTCAGAAGGAATATAACATTAAAAAACCACCTTTTAAAGTGAAATCAAGTATAAATGACAACCATGAACATGAAAGCGATTAAAACCAAGGTGCATAAAATTGACAATTCAGAAAACTCACTAAAATAGAAGTACAATTGCAACTAAAGTGAAGTAGGAATGTCGATGGGGGATGTGCACTGACTGTCATCATAGGTTTCATAATGCACTATGCTTAGGGATTTTGCAGTCACTATCAATGGTGATTGCACAAGCCTTACCTTCAAGAGCTACACAATGTCTATTTAGGCTCGCATAAAGGAAGTGCCCTTATGAAGGAATGAGCATGTGTGAGCAAGTGAATTTGACAATTAGAAATTGAGAAGAAGAATTAAACAATTAGCACAACATCAATAAAAAATTAAGTAACCATAGAATGACAGATCATCAAATCCTAAGTAGGATCCAAAATTCAAGTGTAGGCAAAATTTTGGAGGGTGTTGATTGCAGCATCAACAATGCATAATAACCATCTTTAAAATATTTCTCGCAAATAAAAATGATTAAAGAAATATTCTTGGAAACATAATGTGTAAGACAACATGTAGATTCTTAAAAGGTCAAACTCTCATTCATGACCAAAACCCACCTTTCACAAAGTTTTAATACACAAACATATGAACATACTTGGTGATTACAAGGTGGTATTTGCAATGCCTTATAATTCTTAACCATGGCGATGCCAAAATATAATACAGGTTCCATAGAATGCAAGCGACATTGAATTATATAAGATGAAGATTATGTTAAAACACAACTAGGGCTTTAATCAATAATCCTGGTTTCAAATGCGCATGAGAAAGATAACAATTTTTAAACCCTAATGCATTTGAAAGTATGAGGGCCAAGGCAGGGTGTCGCGATCAACATAAAATTATCCAGGGTAAATCAATGGGATCAAATATAACATGTATCATGTGAGTGTGAGCATTGATAGGGTTTGATGACTATAGAAATACCAGTTAAACCTTGGGAGGGAAAGGAGGGGACCCAAAATTTTGATATGCCCAAAAATTTTGAGTGGTGTTTTAGCTGCTACAACAAATTCCCAAAATTGTGATATTTAATGTGGGTGGCCTTGAAAGCATGTTAGCCAAATTTTTTGTGTTTCCCTTCTTATACTTGATCTCTAAATGAAATTTCTATAAAAACCCCATGCACTAGTAATGTTTTGTCTATTTTAGCTTACTCTAGCACTATGTCTATTGTAGTGGTTGGTGATCTATGTGGATTATTGTCTCCTTCCCATCAGATAGCGTTTCCACTTCTTCACAACTTGCATTAGGGTATAGATCTTCTTGTCATAGGTAGGGTAGTTAAGAAATACCCGATTAAAAACTTCATAATGGTAGCATATAATCCTTCCTCCCTGCATCAAGAATGCTCCCATAACATACTCACTTGTATATGTATCCACTTCAAAGGGTTGTTGCAAGTTCAATAATGCCAAAACTAGTGCTTGACTGATCTTATTATTTACCTCCTCAAAGACGCTCTATTGAGGTCTGAAATTGTTCCCTTTTAACTACCTTTTTCCATTTCCCTCACCTTTTTGTCACCATTTTTGTAGAAGTCTTAGCATACTCAAGGTTAATTAAACTTATAGAAAGGTATTTATCCTCCATGTTTAGAATTTATGTTCCTTAATGAATTATAATGAAAGCATTCCTACAATAACAGAATTGTGAACATTCCACATCTAATGTTGAATTCTACAGCCATAACCATGATTAGACAAGTTTCCATGGATCAATAAAGGAATGCAGGATATCTAAAGATGACAAGTGTTCACTACATGGACGACCACCTATTGGCATGACTTGAAATGGTACAAAGATTAAGAGATCTAAGAGTCAAACTCTGAGTATGACAGTGCAACGGTCAAAAAAAGGCAACAGGAGATTAGAATGACATCAGGCGAGTGTGTAAAATACTTATTCAATCATGAGGATATGATCTGAGAAGAATCCCTCATGATTTTCATTATCAATAGAAAATCATGAGGAGATAAAGTTTTAGTACAAATCTATTTCCTAGATGGTAGAATAGTTTCATTTAGTATCGACATAAAAATCTTAAAGTTGTTTAATGAAAACTTGTATAAAATCCATAAGGAAAGACCCAAAAGGTAGTTCGATTTTTAATTTTATTATGGTTCATTTCCAAAATTTGTGACACTCTGTCTCGAGTTAATACAATCCTCTATTTTTTATGCATGGCTAAGCAATCCTCCGACGATAACAAACTTACGCTCATGGGAGGGCCCCTGTCAAGTTGTAAATTTATTTAGTTTTTCTTATATTTCAAGTTTTCTTATAACATCATAGATTTATGAAGTATTTGCTTGATTATTTTCACCACAGTAATGTTTAGATCATTTTGGTTTAAGAGCACTCATAAAGGGAAAATTACCAAAAATATTTAACTTTCATATTCATTTCCTTTCAAGTTTCATTACTCAGTTAATATCTTATATGATGAAAGAAATGTCTTTTAGAGTTAATCACACATATTGGTAATCATTTAGAGTTACAAGTTCTCATTTTATTTTTATTCATGTCATTAGTTTCTTTCTGCAATTAGGAATTAAGTTTTTTCTTATGAAATTTCCTTTTATGCAATTAGTGTAGAAGTTCCTTTCTGCAAAATAGTGTTGTAGTGTTTTCAATTTTGCAAGTAGCATTATAATATTTTTCCTATAATTTAGTACTAGCATTTCCTTTTATGCAAGTAGAAGTAAGTTTTTAATTCCGCAATTAAAATAGATTTTCAATTCTGCAAGCAATAGATTTCAATTCAGTTAAGTAATTGAGTTTTGATATAACTTTGAATAGAAAGAACTTGTTCATGTTTACTCTCTAAATCTCATTAAAACATTTGTCCATACTTAGAATAATTCAATACATAGATAGAATTATTAGCATATATAGTGCACATACATCTCACAAGTACACAAACCCTGGTTGACAATTAATGAAGTAATTTAAGAAAAATTAAACTACCCAACATTTTGGCATTGTTGCTAGGGAGGTGTATATAGGATTACATTCTTGGTTTACATATAATTTTAGGCTCATTCAATTTTGTAGATGCATAATTAAAGCATGGTAAAAATCATTTATGCATAGAGAAAGGGATTCTAGGGGTAGATTTGTAAATAGAGGTAGAAGTTCAATTCCAACATCACCACTCACTTCCACTAGATCACGTAGTGCCACACCATCCACTCATACTCACATTCCATCATTTATAGGTAGACATAGACTCCATGAGGTGCATAGATCTGAAATCCAACCAAAATATTCATCAACTTCCTCTACTGAAGTTGTAGTTGAAGAACCCACATCCCCAACAGAAGGAGTAATTTTCCTCTCTTCAGTAGGAGAGCAACTTCTGGGAAAAGAACTAGAGGTTCCTAGTGAAGAAGAATAAGAAAAAACTTATTATAATATACCATTAGTAGAGGAACCAAAAGAAGAGATAGACAATGCTATCATAGAACCTTATATTAGCTCTGAGGAATCTACAATGGTAGGGGAAGGAGAAGGAGAAGTACACAATGTAATTGGTGAACTTAGGATTGGAGGTGGAAGAGGAAGAGGAGGAAATAGAGGAGGTGGTTGTGGTAGATGTGGTAGGGGAGAACCAGATCCTTAAGGATTTCCCATTTTTTATGAGGATACCACAACCACAATGAAGAACATCTCACCCTCCATCCTCCCTAATTTCCATGGTTTAAGAAATGAGGACCTTGAAACATTTCTTTTTGAGTTTGAAGTTCTATGTAGATCTTATGACTACTTACTTCATCCTCAAAAGTTGAAATTATTTCCATCTACTCTTAAAGATGGAGCACTTAAATGGTTCATGGGATTAGGAACACATACTATTATAACATTGGAAGAAATGAAAAATGCGTTTAGGAAAAATATAAGGATTATTTAATGCCCCATAACCTTAAGGATGAAGTCTTTAAGATGATGCAGAAAGAGGATGAAAGCCTTGAAGACCTAGTTGAGATATTTTCTTACAATAATAAACGGGATAAGATGCATAATTTAGATGATGAAACATTAAAAGGTCTTTTGTTAAAATCCACTAGAGATTAATGGATTGATCTTCTCAATTTAATGGGCTATAGAGATGTTTCACAACTTTCATTTATAGAAATCTGTGATCTGTGTAAGCATATTTCAGGGGGTAATGCTAGAACTAGTAAAAATCCAAGAGATTCTATGATGTCCAGAATTAGTAAATCTGCAACCGAACAATAAGTAGAGTTGTAATAGGAAATTTTCTTGACAATTTCAAAACATATATCCTAGGGAGTCTTAGTGAAAAACTAGATACCCTTAAGATACAAAACATGCATAAAGTCAAGAATGTTTCATTATCTATTTTCTATGCCAAGTGTAGGAAGAAACATGCCTTAAGAGAATGTCCCCTTGATAGTATAGAAATTTGTGTCATATGTGCTAAAAATCATAATACAAAGGAATTCCCCTCAATACCTGGTCTTAAAGTTATTTTTCAAGATGAAGCTGGAACAAACCAAGCTGAATCTCTTTGTTTTATTTCTAAAAGAGTATGGAAAAATAAACAATCAAATATGACTCAAGGTTTCAATATTCAACCATATGCAAAACCACAAAACAATTGGACTACAACCATGCCATGTCAACCTTGGACCCCACAATCTCAAAATCCCTCTTAGGCACAAGGTTGGAAAATTACTTATGGAAGATATTCTCAATATCCTCAATTCCAACAACCTTATCCTTCTTTTCCACCACAATATTTTCCTCCTCAACCAACCCAAACTCCTCAATTTCAAAATCCAATTCAACAACTTTCATTACCATTTCCTCAAAAACCCAATAAATTACCTGCTCAACCACTTCTGAATCCAAACAATAAGAATTAACATGCTATTTATAATGTTGAAGGACAAAATTTTCAAGTTTGTATGATTACCCCATTAGGTGTAAATGATGTTAAACTTAGATCTGGTAGGGTTTTACAAAAGAAGTCACCAAAAATCACCCTCCAAAAATCTAAAGAGGATGAAGTTCATGAAAAAGATGCAAATCTTGATTAAGAAAATATTCCTCTAAAGGAAGATGTTGTTATACAATCTAAGGATGAGAAAATAAATCAAGCTCCTACAGTTCCTCTAGTAGAACAACCTTCTATTTCTTTGCAGGATCCACCTTTTCCTGAAAGGCTCAAAATTGATAAAAGAATAGAAAGGAAAATTGTTTTACCAAACTATGATATGCTAGATGAACTTAAGAATATTTGCATCAAAATTCCTTTACTCCAAGTTATAAAGGAAATTCCAATATTTGCAAAAAATATTAAGGAGCTCTGCATTAGAAAACTAGGAAGAAGATAAGATGTTGAAAAAATCCAATTGGTAGGAAAATTTATTGATATCATGATGGGGAAACATATTATTAAAAAATATCCAGATCCTGTTAGTCCCATTTTGAAAATTCATATTAATGTTATTGAAATTCATAACACTTTAATTGATCTAGGATCAACCATCAATACTATAATTAAAAAAACAATGGAGCAACCTAAGCCTCCTAATCTTCAATATGCCCCTACACTATCACAATTAGTAGATAGATCTTTTATCAAAGCAGATGGAGTATTAGAATATGTGTCTATTTCTCTAGATTCTTGGGAATATCCTATAGATTCCATGATTTTAACTCCCAAGAATAATTTAGGAGGTCATCCATTGATCCTTGGTAGATCTTGGCTAGCTATAGCTGATGTATTGATAAGTTGTAGATATGGTGATATGTATATATCTAATGGGAATTCCATTAATAAATTTTCATTGTATCCTCCTGCAAAAACAATAACTGAAGTAGAAAGTGAGATTTGGATAGATGATGATAATGAAGAATTTGATGATATGAAACCCGTTTATACTCTTTCACAATTAGATGAAGAAGATCAATTGATAAATTTAATGAATAATTATGATTCTTCTTCATACTGTGAAGAAGATAAAAGTTTTCAAGAGAAATGAAATATTGAATATCTATCATCTCACCAAATGGCTTTACATTCTATGGAAAAGTTTGGTAATTCTCAAGTAGAAATTTTTCCAGATAAAACATTAAATATTAATAATAATTTGGAAAATTTTCAAAAGAAAAAATTGATACAGATGCTACAAAAATACTCTTCTACTAATGCATGGTAGTACACTGATATGAAAGGGATTGATCCCAAAACTTGTATGCATCATATTTATATTTAGGAAAATGCCAAACCCATTAGACAACGTCAAAGAAGGATGATTCCTAATCTGAGAGAAATTGTTAAGGAAGAATTACAAAAGTTACTTAATGTGAATTTCATTTATCGAATATTAGGTAGTCAATGGTGTAACCTTTAGTGATTGTTCCAAAGAAAAATGGAGAATTGAGAGTGTGTATGGACTATAGGGAATTAAACAAGGGTACTTTGAAATATCGTTTTCCACTACCCTTTATAGATCAAGTATTAGATACATTGGTAGGAAAGAAGTATTTTTCATTTTTAGATGGTTTTAGTGGTATAACCAAATACAACTAGCACCATAAGATCTAGATAGAACTACTTTTACATGTCCATGGGGAACATATGCCTATAGGGTACTTCCTTTTGGATTATGTAATGCACCTGCCACATTTCAGAGAGTAGTTTTAGGTATCTTTTCTGATCTAATTCATGATTGTGTGAATGTATAGATGGATGAATTTACTGTGTATGGTGATACTTTTGAGGAGGCTATTGAAAATTTGGAAAAAGTTCTTATTAGATGTAAATAGGAAAACCTTTCATTAAGCCATGAGAAATGTTTTATGATGTTCAACGAAGGAATTGTTTTAGGCCACCATATTTCAAGTGATGGAATTAAAGTCGATACATCTAAAGAAGAAATAGTTTCTAAAATTTCAATTCATGTTTGTCAAAGATATGTTAGAAGTTTTCTTGGATTTACTGGATATTATAGAAGATTCATACAACATTTCAAAAAATAGCCTCTCCACTTTTCAAAATCCTTACAATATATTGTGAATTTGTTTGGAATTCTGACTGCCAAAAAGCATTTGAGACATTGAAATAAAATATTATTGAAGCACCAATTTTAAGGGGACCTACATGGTCTCTTCCTTTCCACATTTCTAGTGATGCTTCAGATACAAATCTAGGAGCTTTGTTGGGAAAAAAATATTTAACTCCTTATGCTATCTATTATACAAGAAAAAATTTGACTCCAACAGAGTTAAATTACACTGTAACAAAAAAGGAGTTTTGAGCTATTGTGCATGCCATTAATAAGTTTCGTCATTATATCACTAGTTATGAAACTTTCATTCATACATATCATTTTGTTATTGTATATCTAATGAATAAACCAATTACTAATGGTAGAATTACAAGATGGTTGCTATTATTACAAGAATTCAACATTACTATTCTTGATAGATCGAGAAAATAAAATATCGTTGGTTTTCTTTCTAGAATGCAGAATAATAATGATGATGTTCTTGTAAAAGATAACTTTCCTGATGAATATCTTTTTGTAGTATCTACTAAATCACCCTGGTTTGCATATATTTCTAATTATTTGGCTACAATAAAGTTACCTCCACAATTATTAGCCAAAGAAAAGAAAAAAGAGATCAAAACCAACGCACCTCATTCTTGGATGAATGGAGAATTGTACAAAACTCGACATGATTTTATCATCCGAAGATGTGTTCAAGAAGATGAAGTAATTGAAATCTTGAAAGATTGACATGATTATCCAAGCGGAGGACACTTTGATAACACAAGAACTTACAAAATCCTTCTTTTGGGATATTATTGGCCATCTATTTTCAAGGATGCCAAAGAATATGCCAAAAGATGTGATATTGTCAAAGAATGGGAAAGCCTATTCATTCAAATGAAATGTCTCTACAAACTCAAGTACTTGTAGAGCCTTTTGAAAAATGGGCTCTATAATGTTGAAAATGCAACAAGAAAAATCCTAATTTAATTTGTCCTTGAATTAAATTAGGAATTAAATTGTAATTCCAAATATCATGGTAACTTGTAATAGTTAACTAAGTTAATTTGAATTAGTTAGCTCAGTTAATTAAAATTGAGGGTCTAACTAGACCCATGTAGAGTGTCTTTTGTAATTAGGAGCACTAGTTGAGTTTATTTTGATTTGTAATTATTTAATTCAGTCTAACTGAGTTAAATTCAGTTAAACTAGTTCCAACTGATGGAGGAATTAGTGGGAGATCTAGTAGTGAGGTGTAACCTACAGCAGTGGGGTGTAACCTATAGTAGTGGGGTGTTACTTACTCTAGTGGGGTGTAACTTACTGTAGTGGGGAGTAACTTATTGTAGTGGGGTTTAAGTTACTTTAGTGGGGCATGATTGATTGATGTAACACCCTCCTCCCACATCTACCCAAGTAACTGACCAACCAGGGTAAACATGTTACAAGAGGCTACTATGACGGGATTTAACCTCCTATGTGACCTTAGGAAGTGGAATTGACATAACAACAACATACAAACCTTCCACATTAGCTACATGACTCTTAGGAACCATCCCAACCACTCAAGAAACTAGCCCTTGGGTCCCACTGCGTTTTTAGACCAATTAACCCCCGAATGCTCCCATGATATGGGCATGCATGTGTCTAGAAGGCTCTAGAATCTCCCACAACATGGTATGTCCATGTTCAGGGAATATTTTTCTCATTTTTGTTCCAACATCCCCGAGATTTGAGCCACTTTTTTCAGGCCCAGAGCTCAGGTCACTACCCATAACTAAATGACACCTTCAGAATAGAAATATAACAAGGGAATGATGATACACATACAAATACTTGAACAAGGGCTTGATTGTACCCCTACTAGCCATGGTAGATGTCTTTTCAAACATATCACAAATATGTAATCTACAGGTGTAAACAACATATTTAAGCATAGGGGTCTCATACTTATCGGAGAATCATTAAGAAGATATTTTCCCTTATATCATTAGTTGCATTATCATCTATTAGGTCATAGATACATTGTTCATTCATTTACAAATCAAAACATGAAGGAAGCCATACATCATCATTGTCATAATACATGCTTATAACCAGCATAATAACAAAAAAATACCAAGGATACATCAATCTTAAATTCCACATATAAAGCAATACATGTATACATCAAATATCAAGGATAGAACCTCTTATTAAAGAATGCAAAATCCAACCCAGGATGGGACTACCACATTCCACCCAACCATAGAATGGTTGAGTCAATTCTCTCTTCAACCATTCACCCCCTTGCCATATTCGAAGCATGAATGGGGACTCAAACCAAAATAACCAAACAGGGCATCCCGAGGCTAAACCACCTCACCCTCATCAATAAAATCAAGCTTTACTGAAATCCATCTTGGATCACTAGACCAACACAATAAACATGTAATAACAGTCTTTACCATGACCTCCACTAGATCACTAGGCCAAAACAAGCATGGATGCCACCAAATTTTTCCACCTACACCGTGACGATTTTTCTTGCCTCCTAGTCTCTCAGGCTTTAGCACAATCCACACCGGATCATTAGGCCCTAAACGGAGACCCACTCTCCAGACTCTACTGCATATACCATCCCGGGATTACTAGGCCTGATGGAGAGCACCCACCTTTAGGGTTTACCTTAAATCCTGCCATTCACTAGTCGAGGATCCCTAGGCACACCGAGGCAAACAATACCTGTATTTACCGCAACCCAAAGTCTGGTTTAGGGGTCACTAGGCCAGTGGATTTACCATAATCCACAATCCAATCCAGAGATCACTAGGCCATGTGTTCTTTCTTTCGGAGATCCACCTCACTCAACTTCGAGTCCATCCAGAAATCTAGCTCAACCAAAACATGATAACCCCATCACACCATGGCTATTCGAAAATGGAAAGGCTAGGCTAAAAGCATTGTCACACCTGGAAAAACCCATGCCATGAGAGCAAAGAACCACATGATGTACAATGCATGACAACTCTAGCAAGGAAAACACACATGCAAATTGACACCTGCAAAGAATTCCATTGTAGTTGTTGCTTGATCCCGCTCTTCTTTGCTTTCTCCTTCCTTTCTCTTGCCTTCTTTTCCGTTCTTGATCCAATGCCAAAGTGCTCCAAGAAAACTCTAAGTGTCCAAGAGTAAGAGAGAGAGAGAGAGAAAATAGAAGAGAGCTCCAACAAAACCTGTTAAAAGCTTCATCCAAAAGATTTCCAAATAATCCTTAGAAGCCTTTTTATCAATGAGGCCTCTATTTTATTCATTTCCATTATTTTCCTTCAAATTGTAGGTTTTAACCCTATACATAAATTACCTAAATACAAATTCTAAAAACAAAAAATAAACAATGGCGAGAGCATAAAACATAAAATAGATATTCACAGAGATTTTCCCTTGGATCCCAAAATCAGGACTACCAGATTGATTTTTCATTATGTTCCTTTCAATGTTACAATACATATATATACATGTCGAAGCATCCGTAAACCCGAATCCATTAACCCTGGATTAGAACATAACTGTAGTTCTTTTGACCAGACCTACAAAATACCATGGACAGAAAACCATCATGCCCAAAAACATGTGCAAAATCCATGCAAAAAACCATAGGTAGGTCCGCTGACCTAATATAGGGTTCATTTTTTTTGTTTTTTTGTTTTTTGTTTTTTTTGTTTTGTTTTGTTTTTTTTGTTTTGTTTTGTTTTTTTTTTTTTTTTTTTTTTTTTTTTTTTTTTGGAGGCGTTGCCCCTGACCCCATGCAGGGGGGCGGCCTTACCCCCTAGCAACACTCAATGCAATTTACAAGGGGGGCTACTGCCCCCCTTGTGACCCCCACCACGCGTGGGGTAGTCGCGGAAAGAATATAACACAAGCAAACACAATTTCCTCATCACATGCAACATGTGACCTTTCACCTTCCTTTTCTCCTAATTTCCATTATTTTCATAAATAAATGTGCCAAAAATGTCATTTTGCCTTTCCAAATCCTTTTCCTTTGACCATTCCAATTTCCTTAGCCATAATAAGTCAATGAACACCCACACTAGGATTTCTTTTCCACCATTCAGCTTGGAATATGTGTCCCTCCAACTGTGGTTATTATTTTTGACTTTATTAACTTTTATTACATGGAATTTTCACCAGGGATGTTATAGAACCCTCCCCCTTGGGGTAACACTTTCCTTGATGTTCAATGACACCTATAACCATCAAGACCGCTGAAAACAAAACATATTGCCCATGGAGCTTTATAACATATCTCATTGCAGTATTTACAATGACCAACTCCTAAAACATGAAAAACATATTGTGTACTAGAGGTTTTTAAGACAACCCTTTACGATATTTACATAACAACATATACACATAAGCACATTTTCTCAACCAACAAATAAAAGGAACGATGCCTGCATCCACAACAAGGGAATCCAAAGGCTCACACCTCCACCCTCAAAGTAATACTGAGATTCACGTCCTTCCCAGGAAGTCCAGAATCCATTGCAAAGTTCAAACTGCATCCAATGTCTAGCACTACAATCTTTCACCTCTTGTCCTCCCAGTGAACTGTTATCAGCTCATTATTTCAGGGTGCATACCCAATGTGCATCTGATTCCATCTACAAATGCTAGTGACAAAAACCAATATATCCCTGACCTTCCCTTCTCTGCTACACAGTCCCTCGAGCAATCTGGTCACCCCCTTCCATGCATTCACTCACCTTCTAATTTCCCCAACACCCCCTATCTCGGGCGATCCATCCCTTGGCAAGTATTCCTCACATTGGAAGGTCAACAACCAAGACATATACCTGCCATAAAACCATCATACCGGTCATATCATGTTCATGGAAATCAATGTGAATGGACACTATTGGGTATCAATGTCCCACAATGTCCCTGCTCCTATAATGCTTTACCAACATACTGCTACTTGTTCTAATTTATTTTGTTGTTGCTACTAATTATTGCATTCAATTTCAACCACCCAACTAAGAATTTCCATGCTCTTGTACCAAGCACATAATTTCCATTATATTTAAAATAAATTGAAATAAATTCACATCATACCTCATTGGTAGCTCATCAATAAGGTACACTTGCAATCCTGTTCACTTCCTATCACAACAAGTCACACTAACTCTTAACCAAATCATCATGAATAAACATATCACATCTGGTTAGCTCAAACTCAACCATCATAAATTAAAATCATGAATTGCATAAATTCATCATGAACTAGAATCATCAATCACATGTAATCATCATAGACCAAAATCATAAATCACATGCATAATAAAAATGAAATAAAATACTGATACTTATCCTTTAATCAATACATAGATTCTGCCTTTGTCCTTATTCCTTACACACACCGGATCGATTTCCACACCCCACAAACACCCAATGTTTTCTCCTCAACCATGTGCACACACACATACAACCACACACAACATACAACACTATGCAATACATGCACCTACACCTGACATACCACACATACAACTACACTGAGTGTACAACAAAACACAATACATACTCCTACATTTGGTGTACACCACAACATAATACATACACCTACACCCAATGCACAACACAATACATATATGTAAACAAAGTACAACACCACAAATACACATGTCACGATACCACAACTACACAATGCACATGCATAGTACCACATGTCCACAACACAACATGTACGACATGCACACAATACCACATGTACACCACTACCTATATGTACACCATGTACAAACCACCACCTGCACGATGCGTGCAGAACCTGGCATGTACACAACACCACCTGCACAATGTGTACACAATGCCACATGTACACTGCACCACTTGTACAACGTGTACACAATACCACATGCACGACATATACACCACACCACATGTACACAACACACATGCATGACACGTACACAACAGCACCTGCATGAAACACCACTTGTACAACATGTACACAACATCACATGCACATAACACCAGATGTATAATCATGCACACAACACCATATGTACATAGCACCACATGTACAACATGCATGCAACACCACATGTACATAGCACTGCATATACAACATGTACGTAATACCATATGTACACATAACCACATATCAAACATGCACATAGCACCATCTATACCCAACAATGCATATGCAATATTCACACAACACTATTTGTACCACCATGTACATAACATTGCATAAACAACATGTACACACACTATATATACACAACACTGCATGTGAATAACATCACAGATGCAACATGTACAACATATACAACATATGCACAACAATAGAACTACACATCCAAAACCACACTATCTCTACCAAGCAACCTCGCTTCCAATGTCTCTCTGCCATCCATGCTTATCTTAGCATGCCGAAGATTACGCTGTTTTCATTTCATTGATGTATCTCTTAGCATTAGCCTATCCATAACATAAACATAGAAATAGTATAATCACATAATATCGATTCATATCCACATGATACTGACCTCAGAGATCCGTCGGGCTACTCTCCCCACTTGATTCCCCATAAGACCAGGAACCTCGTCATGCCACTCATGTGCATAAGAAGTCATTCCTCCATAAGAATGATCCCCGACAACCCTGTCAGAGAGCAACAGGTATATATATATATATATATATATTAGCATTAAACAATCATGATCCTGTTAGATAATGACATCCATATATACATACATACATACATATATACATATAAACATTAGCATTAAACAACCATGATTCATGATGACCCTGTCAGACATGACATACGTACATATATAAACATTAGCAAAATCATGATCAAAAACGTAATTACCAGATAACATAAGGTTAAGATTAAGAGAATTCCCTTTATCTATTCATAGCATGCACCACATTGAGAACAATCATTCCCAACATAGCCAAGGAATCAGATGCCTCACATCCATTCACTTTACCTTTCCTCTTAGCTTTCTCAGGATGGTACTGCCACTGTCCATTTACACCAATGGACCCAACCAACTTAGTCGGCTGTAATACTCTTACCTTTAGCTTCCCTTACCTATGCACAAACTTCATCTGAGTCTTTCATTGCCTGATGAATTTCATTCAGCTCTCCCCGAGCTCCACTAACTTTCCTCTTTCCCAACTGATTCCCAAGACTCTCAAAACAATAAAGGCAAGACCAAGCACCAACAAGAAGCAAACCACGGAAAACCAACAATAATATGACACCACAAAGAAAGTGACATGGCCATGCAGAAGACGTAAGAAAAACTGAAATCAAGCACAAGACTGACAACAAATTCCATGACTCAATCCCCATGGTTCCTAGTGCTCCCAAAGGAAAGCTCAACCCGAGCCTTCTTTGAGATTTCATGGCAACATCTTTTCATGCAATTCCTTGCATCATACTACCATCAACACATAACTGTCAGTGCATAAATAAACATAACAATACACTGGTTACCTTACCTTGTTGTGCCAAGCATGTTATCTTGAAATTGAACACATCCACACCATCTTCTTAGGGAACTCCAATTCCTTTGAGAGATCTAGCTATAACTAGACACTAACCATTATATATGTCAAATACATGTCCATGAATATAGAACATACCCACATAATTCCAGACGAAATCAAGGTTAAGAAGACTTTTGGTATGCAAAGAACTCATTCATTTGGAATTAGGGTTTCCAAACATAGCCAAAGGAATTCTTGCCCAATTCCTTTCTTTTACCTTTTTACCTTATTCCAATCAAGGCTTACTATGTACTGACCCAATTGTTAGTTATATAAAAACATCAATTGTTTCCTTTTCATGCTAATGCCCAACATGTTTCCTGCAACTATTTACACATGTCAACCACATGGTCCAAATATCAAGACAATCATATCTATCCATTTGAAATCAACCTTTACCAAGACTAACAATCATGTCATAATCCATAGTCATCAGTCATAATACATAATGTTACACTCAAGTACATATCAACTATCTCAACACATATGTGTTAGTATAATCATCTTAAGACAAGATCATTTGAACACATACTCATATTATGCAATATCAAACATTCAACCAACTTGCAAACGTACCATGGTAAATAAATCAACTAGGTGACATAATCAAACATTCAATCGCCAACTATACAACAAAAGAAAAATCCAACAATCCATCTCAACCAAAACATGATAACCCCATCACACCATGGCTATATAGAAATGGCAAGGCTAGGCTAAAAGCACTGTCACACCTAGAGAAACCCATGCCAAGATAGCAAAGAACCACATGCAATACCATGCATGCCAAATATAGCAAGGAAAACACACATGCAAATTGATACCTACAAATAATCTCATTGTAGTTTCTTGATCCTACTCTTCGTTGTTTTCTCCTTCCTTCCTCTTGCCTTCTTTTCCTTTCTTGATCCAATGCCAAAGTGCTCCAAGAAAATTCTAAGTGTCCAAGAGTAAGAGAGAGAGAGAAAATAAAGAGAGCTCCACCAAAACCTGTCAAAATATTGAGCCAAAAGCTAGCCAACTGATCCTCAAAAGCCTTTGTATCAATGAGGCCTCTTGTTTCTTCATTTCCACTATTTTCCTTAAATTTTATCTTCACATGAAACCTGTGACCTTTCACCTTCCTTTTCTCCAAATTTCCATTATTTTCATAAATACATATGCCAAAAATGCAATTTTACTTTACAAATCCTTTTCCTTTTCCTTTTCCATTTTCCATTTTCCTTAGCCATAATAAACCAATCAACACCCACACTAGGATGTGTTTCCCACCATTCAGCTTGGAATATGTGTCCCATCAACCGTGGTTATTATTTTTTACTTTATTAACTTTTATGACATGGAATTTTCACCAGGGTTGTTACAGCTGCAGTAGGGTGTAACTTACTATGACGGGGTGTAGCTTACTGTAGTGGGGTGTAACCTGTAGTAGTGGGGTGTACCCTACAGTAGTGGGGTGTAACCTCCAGTGATAAATAAACTGAAGATTCATTCATAATTAACTCACGCATGCCAAATCAGATAAAGACCCAGTTGATATTGGAGTTCAGGGACAATGTACTATCATTAGCATAATCATCCAAATTGTACAAGTGGTGCATGCAATCAGAGGAAGGCATATGAGGATTGTGAAATTCATAATTGTGGAATTTCCCAATTAAATATGGACTAATTCCCAAGGGAACAACACAAGGAAATAAGAGCTTGGCAGGCATCAAAATTGGCTAAGTATTGGCTTGAGCTTGTCCGGGAAGCAGTGAGATAGATAGAGATAATGCAAATGTTTCTTGGGCTTGAGAAAAGCATTGTAATCTTCTCATATTTTCTGATTAATGCAATATACATATAGTAGGGGTTTTTAGCTGTGGATTTCCCCAGAAAAGCATTGTATTATGTGTGACTTAATTCTTTCTCTTGTATGCTTTGTGATTTCATCGATCGTTTATTGTTTCCATTGATGAGTAGAGTAGATTCAAGTAAATTTTTTTAGCATATTACAATCTAGAATTTGAATCTACAAGGAATTTCTACATGGTATCGGAGATGAAATCACTATATAAGAGGAGAATACGAGTTTGTCTTCTGTAGGAGAAATCAAATTTGTAGTATCATACTTTAGATCCAACAGGATATCATTCTATAGATTGAAACTTGAATATGCCCTTGAGGGTAGTTCGAACTATATTGCTTGGAAGGACAATATGGAGGCAGTTTTGGAAGACAATGAGCTTAAGGAATTCATAGACAAAGATATTCCTAAGCTAGTTGATACTTAGGATCTAGGAGTGTAGAGAAAGTATGTGGAAAAGACGAGAAGGATTATCCTAGAAGGAGTTTGATATCATATTAAAAACTTGTTCTTTGAATAGTCTTGGGTTCACTTTGGGATACTAAGGACAATGATTTTAGATAAAGACACTAGATTTATTAGTGCATTTTGGACTACATTGTGAGAGAGGATGGACAGGATTTTGAAGAGGTCAGCAAAGTTCCATCCACAAATAGATGAGCAGATAGAAGTAGTATACAGACTTTGGTGCAATTTTTGACAAGTTAAAATGATAAGCATTTGAATACCACCTTATACACGAAAATTTGATCTATATACAACACTCTTATTATAGATTAGTCCACGCTTCTATTGGTAATCCCACTTTGAAAATTTGTTCTGATATATTTCACCTTCAACCTTGGATGTTGTATATGGACAACAAAAGATGAGTGAAGGAGAACCTCATAGGAGATGCATTAAGAAAAAACAATTTTTTTGAGAAGATTAGGTAGATACATTTGCAAGTTCAATAGTTGTTTAAAAAGTCTCATGAAAAATATAAGGTCAAGCATAATAAACACAAAATAAAGAATTCATTCACAGTGGGATACAAAGTATGGTTACATTTCTTAACATGAATACATGATGTTGGTAAGAATATTAAGGATTTACGGTATTATCCTTTTGAGATATTGCAGAAGGTGGGAGATGATGGCTATAGATTCAGTCTACCCCCATACATGTCCATTTACTTAGAAGTGAATGTGGATAATGTCAACTCTATGAGCCTTCCATGTTGGATCAAAAGGAGGGGTAGGTCCTACCTTCCATAGAGTACTTAGCACCAGATTCTTATGTAGAGTTGGAAGAGAACACAATTTTACAGAAGAGTTCTATAACTATAAGACAAGGGTAGCATGACCTTTGGCAGATTGGGTTGAAAGGACACCTTCCAAGAAAACCAAAGTGGTACTCCAAGGAGAAGGCGAAGGACAAATTTCATCACCTCATTTAGTAAATTTTTTGGGGATCAAAAGCCTCCCTAAATAGGGAGATATGATCCTTATTGAATAGTTATATTATTTGTCATCTATCTCAATGCTTTTAGAGTGGAAAAAATTGGAGGAATCAATTTGCAGTGTGATTTTAATAATGGGTCCCAAATTTGGAAATTGACATCTAAAACCTTCTAGAGCCATTTTGAGACATTAAATGGCATTTTTTTGGGGTCAAAAAACTCTCACTTGGGTAATATCCCTTTATGTTGTTCTACACTTCTTTTCCAATGGTGCAAGAATCATGCCAATTAGAGTTTGTATGTAAAATTTATGCCTCCTTCAATTTGACCTATTGTGTTGACTACCATGGTGCTTGAGGATGACACATCAACCCCAATTACTCGTGCAAATGAGGCTAGAAACATGCTAATTTTCAAGAAGACTCTATAAGGTGCAAACCTATAACCTAGTTAACTGTTGAGGGAGTCAAATATTACTCCTAGTTGCCTATAATGCTATGTTAAGTATTGGGTCGCTAAGAGGAGTAGGGATTCAACTATATGTTATTGTAATTTGTTCTATAGTTGAGAAAAGGATCTAGGAGTAGGAGGTTAGGGAGAAGGACAAATGGGGTTAAATTTTTGTAAAATCCTATAGGCCATGGGTCTTAGGTAACTCCATAGATAATACCTTTTCCTATTTACTTGCATATTTCCATACCAAAGAAAAAAAAGTAGAGTAGCCTCACCTTCTAACTGTTTTTTCTCCCATATGTGTTTACAAAGGAAAAACTTGTGTCTAATGTGGGTGGTGCATGTGTATTTATTTCTATTTTCTATTTCTTGCATTTAATCTATTTCATTTATTTTATATTTCTTGCATTTAAACTATTTCATTTATTAAAGGATCTAAAATCTGAAGGAAAAATGAACCTACATAGTATAGATCTTAGTAACTTTATCAAATTTGTTGTGATGAACTATTCTAGTGGAATATACATGGAACTTTATAGACCAATTATAAGGGAAGAACATCCCCAAGGGATTGTTTAAGTAAAAAAGGGAAGAGCTTCCTTATGTTGCATAGGACAATAGAAGAGAATGTCATGGCTAATTGATGGTTGGATGAAGGTCCACTGTAATTGCCTAGATCATGAAAGAAATTGGTTTGCTTGAGTCATATTAGAGCACTATAGGAGCTTCCTTCACCCTAGTGGTGTCATGTTATAGCTTGGGAGAGAATCTATACCTAATTCTTATGAATGGGTTGTTAATTTCTCCTCAACAAATGATTTGGTGGACTTTATTTGAATATTTGAATACCATTGTAAGTGTTCATATTTATCTCAATATGGAATGATTTTTGTTTGTAATTTTTTGTATGATTCCTTGAATCAAACAAGTAATGAATGAACTATGTATATGTAATGTTAATTCCAATGTTATTTTATATGTGCATATAAAAGCTATATTAAATTAATGTTAGATGCTATATTCATTGACACATATGGTTAACATAGAGAGGAAATCTTGTTAGTAGTGGGTTAACCATTGAGGTAGGCATATAGGGATACCAAAATACCACATTGAGGCCATGGATAGGTTTGTAATGATTTGTAAAGTGTAATTTTCAACAAAAATTATGCCAATAGGTGCAACATTTGAGATACATGGTGGAGATCTTGTCTCTTGTTACTCTACTAACTTAAGTTTAATTGTCAAAGAAAATTGAATTGCAAGGTTTTTGGACAAATTCAATTCATCCCTTGGCATTGGTTTTATGACTCTAAAATATCTACCCCCACCACCATATTAAGGTTATGAATAGGCTAAAAAAGGTGGATAAGGTCCAAATTGACATAAAACTTATGCCAATGTGTTAAATTTATGAGCCATTTAGTGGACAAATTTCCTCCTAATACCCTACAAACATAAGGTTAGTTGTCAATGTGTAATGGACTACCCCTTTATTAGCCTCTTTCCCATCCTTTCTATGTAGATAGTGTGTCTATATTATTGTAAGTAATCATACAAGTTGATTGGATCAATTTAAGTGATCCCCTACTTTGTTGCTATGACTATAAAATATCCACCCCCCATCCCATGTTGAGGCCTTAGGAAAGTTCACAAGGGTGTGTAAGGTGTGCATTGTTGCAATGAATCTAAAATTTACAATATACCCCCACCCCCCCCATCCCCCCCCCCCCAATCGCACATCACCGCCCAAAAGAAGGTCGATTGGGGTGTACAATGTGTACATTATTGTTGTAATTTTAAAATATCCATCCATCCATCCATCCATCCATTGACATTTTAGCAAATAATATTTTTCAAAAAAACATAGTCATGGAGATATTATCAAGATTAAAAGGTGGGTTATATAACCAATTTTTGACAATCATATAGAATTAGAGGCATGTTTTTGCATATTTTATCTATTACACTATAAACATTAGATGCATATTGGGACTTTTCTAGTATTTGTTTATAAAATTTCCCTTTGTTATTGGATTTTTTAATGTCAATTGAAAGTATATTTTAATGGAGAGGACATGTTGTGTTCCTAAGGACATATTTATTGGATATTATACTCTATGTACATGAGCTATTTTATATATATAGTTGTGACTTTAGTACTTATATAATCCCTACTTTTATGTAGCAATGGATTTGGTGCTTTAATAGAGGCACATGCTATATGTGAATGTTTTTGTCTCTTTTTAGTATAAGTAGGGGTTCCCCCCTCTCATTTGTTGAAAATATTATTTTTCATTGATGTCAAAGATAGGGGAAGCCTACTTATCTCCAAGGTAAAGATTGGAAAATGAAGATTTTTGGAAATATTGTTTTTGGATTTTTAATGCCCATTTCAATACTCTATCTTTGAATGCATTTTACTCCAATTATCTAGCTCAAATGGGATAATAGGGTATATTTTTGGAAATTTTATTATAATATGTTTCCAATGGTATATGGAACTCCCTCTAATTCCATAATAATTAGGAGATATGAAATATTTCATTAGGATGACTCAACCATAGTACAAGGAGGCTGACCCAACCAATTGTACAAGTCAGCCCCATAAGTGAACATACAAATTCTATAAATAAAGGGAATATGAGTTAATTTTAATACAATCCAAGAAAGAAGATATATGAAGTCGTAAGAGGAGTCAAGGAACCATTTTTGGGTTGATTCTTGGAGTGTAAAGGTGGAAGCAAATTTGTGATTTATGGGGTGAACAAGTCATCTTATATTTTCTGCTATAACTTTTATTTTAGGATGTTTTAGAATGTGAAACTCAGAGGATATAGATAGAATATCGTCATGTACCTATGAATCAAATTTGAGACCTTGATTCACTATAATTTCATAGATATGGTATAATGAGTTTAGGATTCTTGAATGCTCATTAAACGTGACAACTTGGAATTTTCACTATGAATTTTGTTTTGTCATGTTTCAAAACATGAAACTTGGAGGATAGAGATAAAAGATCTTCATGCGCATGTGGTTCAAATTTCAGACCTTGATTTGTTATAATTTCGGAGATATGGTCTAAGGAATTTAGTCTTCCTGAATGCTCCTCAAGTAGGCCAACTTGGAACTTTCACAAAAAAATTTGTTCTAGGATGTTTCAGAATGTGAAACTTGGAGGATAGAGATAGAATATCTTCATGTACTCATGGTTAAAATTTTATACCTCATTTCACTATAATTTTGTAGATATGGTTTAAAGAAGTTAGGCTTTATAAATGCTCCTAAAATTTATTTCAAACAAGTCAACATGGTATTTGTTTCTATCGCCTTTTTTTCTACAATGTTTCAAAATTTGAAATTTGAAGGAGACAAAGGAGAGATATCAAGGTACACGTGGTTGCAATTACTAACCTCATTTTGATACAATTTTGTATATATGTTTTGAGGAAGTTAATGTTCCTAAATCTTCATGAAAGATGCTTCAAACGAGTTAGATTGTCATTTTTGCTATAAATTTATTTATGAGATGTTTAGAGTGTGAAATTTTGATGAGACGAAGAAGAGATCTCCAAGTACCTGTGGTAGAAATTTTATAACCAAATTTGCAAAATTGAATATGTGTCGTGCTGTGAAAATTCATTCTTGGGAAGAAGCTAAAATAAGCAAGTTCTAGGAGAAGTAGACTTGGTGAAGGAAGAATCAACATGAAGACTTAATGAAGGGAAAATCAACTAATAAACTTGGTGAGACAAAAGAAGCAAATCGACTTGATTAAAGCAAAAAAAAGTAATAGACATTGTGAAGAAGAAAGTAGATGCAACAAAGTACGTTGGTGCCTATGACTATTTGCAGTAGTGGGGATTAGTGTCTCCTATAGGTTGGTTCTAACAATGAAACAAAGGAGATTGGTATCTCCTATAAGTTAGTTCCTACAAAGCAATAGAGAGGGTTGGTGTCTCATGGAAGTTTGTGCCTACAAAACAACAAAGAGGATTAGTGTCTCATGAAGGTTGGTGCCTACAAAGTAGTAGAGGGGATTGGTGTTTGCTGTCGATTGGTGCCTACAAATTGATGTAATAGTAGGCTGGTGCCAACAGGATCTTTCATATAAAGAATTTTTGAGGTTTTATCCATAAGGGTTTCCACGTATACCTTATGTTACTTGTTCAATTTATGAGTTTGATGTTTTATGATGTTTTAATGGCATTAAATAAGTAAAAATGTTATTATATTGATTCACCCCCTCTCAGTGAAATTGTGAATTCCAACAACATTTTAAACTTTTATCATTTTATCAATTTAATCAACTCATTTACTGATATTTATTGGAAATACCTTCCTCTATTAATTGGAATTGCAACTACAATTCACCCATAATTGTGGTGTATATGTATCCCCACCATGCATTTTGTTTTTAGTTATTTATTTTAGTTATTCTTATTTTTCTATTTTTATCACATTAAAAGTTGCAACAGTATTTCAATTTGGATATAGTAGGATAATGCAATATTAGTAACATTGCAAACAAAATTAAATAATTATTTTTAAAATTTAAAATTTTATTTATTTAAATTGTGATGGGTTGAGTGAGCTTCACTCTTATTATATAATGATGAGTTTATATCAAAGGTCGTTTATATCAAATGTTGTACGAACTCTGCCATTGTAGTACCACGCTAGATCTTTTTGGTGCAGAAAATCCCATGGCTGCTAACATGTGGCCTCCTCGGTTTGCTCAACGTTTCCTTTCTGCTTCGCTGCTTTTGCATTTATGCTAATCTTATAAGTAACACTTTTGTACTTATTTCTATTAATTTTGATGTGATGTGTTACTTAATCACGGTTAATATCCTACCATGATTGATCTTTACTTTAATTTTATAATATTTTATGGATATTAAAGTTGTTTTACATGCAAATTACAACTTAAATTTTATATTCTTTATAAAATTAATATATTTGACTTAATTTAGATGTATTATTTTAATTATTTATTTTTAATCTTGCATTAAAAAATTTCTATTATTAAAAAATAATAAATAAAATTCATATACTATGAATTTGTATAGAATCTAAAATGAAAATTAAAAAATTTCCCAAAAATGAAATTCTAATGGTGTTCAGTCAATTTAAGTCTGTCACTTTTATTTCACATTCACTTTTAGTTTTAGTCAAGCCGGGTTTCAAAAGTACCCGTAGAGATCCCACATCGCCGCAACTTTTTTATGTTTAATGTAAAAATTTAATATATATATATATATATAATATATATATATTTTTAATAATAACAAAAGGTTATCAATATTTATCGGTTTATGGTTTTTTTCTGATATAATTAATGATGATTTTTTAATCTTTTAAATATGGTTTTAAAGTTTGATTTGCAATTTTATACCTTTGGATTTTGTTTTTTTTTAAGTATTATGTGTTTTAAATTAATAATATGTTTTTTAAAGGAGATAAAATTAGAGGAGTTATATAATTTATTGGCTCTATAAACATCTCACGATAAGTATCAAAACATTTTAGCATACATTTATAGTTACTAAATATGGAAAAATAAAATTAATTAAATTATAATTTTTACTTTTAAATAATTATTATTATTATTAAGTATAAAAAAATTAATATACGAGTTAAATAAATACACATTTAAAACAACAAGTATCGAATTTTTTGACCATTGTTATTCTTAAGTTATAAATAGGTAGAGAATGTGGACCGGTTCATGACTAGAGTTATGGGAATAGTCAATCAGATCAAACTCATTGGTGAAACTATTATAGATCAAAAGATTGTTGAAAAAGTCCTTCGAAGCCTACCCAAGAAAACTTGTGTGCATAGGCCCATTGTAATCATCGATGTAGAAGACAATGAAATATTAGAGTGCCTTGCACTCATCTTTTTTTGGGATATGTTCATTTACTCTCTTTTAATTAGTTTAATTTAAAGTGGTGCGTAAAGTGAAACATTAGGTATAGAATAATATTATTTTTAAATAAAATAAAAAATAAATATTTGATTGATGGATAGAGTAGTGAAAGGTCAAGATTCTCCATAACGAATCCTCATTCACAATTTGCAGATCCCAATACTTATTGCTACATAATTTGCAGATCACAATTATGTTATTATAAATTTATGTTAGGTTACTTGAGATAGTTTTTATTATAGATCAAAAGATTGTTGAAAAAGTCCTTCGAAGCCTGCCCAAGAAAACTTGTGTGCATATGCCCATTGTAATCGTTGACATGGAAGACAATGAAATATTAGAGTGCCTTGCACTCATCTTTTTTGGGATATGTTCATTTACTCTCTTTTAATTAATTTAATTTAAAGTGACATGTAAGGTGAAACATTAGGTATAGAATAATATTGTTTTTAAATAAAATAAAAAATAAGCATTTGATTGATGGATAGAGTAGTTAAAGGTAAATATTCTCCATAACGAATTCTAATTCACAATTTGTGGATCCCAATACTTATTGCTACATAGTTTGCAGATTGTAATTCTACTATTATAAATCTATGTTAGGTTACTTTATATAGTTTTTACTATAAACTAAATTAGAAAAAATAATTTATATACTAAATTATTATGATCTAGAAAAAAAACGATGAATACATAACACTTTAGTAAATATTCTATCAAATTTCTTATTTCTTAGGTGATGTTTCATTTTAATTAACTAATTTATATTTGGAAAATGGAATTAAAATACTTACTAAATATTTACAATGTTTTAATGGTCGTGATTTATTTTTTTAATTAATTCTTGAAACTCAAAAATAGTGTTTTACATTTTATAAAACTACAGATTCTCAATATAACACAGAAAATTTTAAATAAAACTGAAATTTTGAGAGTACTATGTTTCAATTGTGTAGTCCCAATTAATATTTTAAATAAAATTTATATTGATCATCAATTAAGAAATAAACTTATAACTTATATTCAATCTTAAAAACATGTATTCAATGTTAAACAATTATACTAGAATTGTGTATGGAAAATAAAGTTGTATTGATACCTTACATTTTTTGAAATGTAATAGAATTGAGTTAATCATGATTTTAATTTGAGAGTTCCAAGTGTACCAAACACAAATAATAGACACCTAGAGGCTAATGTGATAGAAAACTTAGAAGTTCAATAATAAATATGTAGACAAATAAAACTATGCTCTTGATAAACTATTAATAAAATCTTTATTTCGTTATTGTTTCTAATTTAATTTAACTATATTCAAATTAAGCAGCAATTGAAATATGGCAGTTGGTTCATACATTTCAAAATTCAATAATTAAACTAGGCGGCAAGGAACGCTAGCTATGCAACCTTCTTTTATCCCGCATCATTTTTAAGTTATGATAGATATATAAAGCACTGAATCAATTTTCATATCCACCATTTATATCATTATGTGTTGATTAATGCTTTATTTAATTGTACAAAAATATTTAATTTGAAGGCCATATGTTATATTTGTGTGCTAGACTACCTGCTTTTTTAAGAAATTAGATGTTATAATTACAATCCATATTTTGGAATCTAAAGAGTAACTGATTAATCATGTTTCACATAGTTAATGAAGGGATTAGATTATTGTGTATTCAAAAATGTCTAAATGTGTTTTTTTTCTATGTGCCTTATTCATGACTTTCTTACATGTGTTTGACATTACCTAGAAAAGAATTATCTAGATTTAGTTGAAGCTAATAACATAGGGATTTTAGTTCTCTCAATAACTTACTTTTATCATTCATGTAATTGGATTCATTTTTTAAACAATATAGTTGAACATTTAAGAAGTTATCATAAATAGTTAAGTTTTCAAATTGTTTTTCCTAAAATTACAACAATTTTTAAATTTTATTTATTTATTTTTAAAAATTTTGTATTTGGAAAAATCAGCAATTAGGATGTGTTCATATTCATGTGACATGAAGTTGATTCCATTTGCTACCACTACAACCTCTAGGTGTACCCACGCTACCCCACATGCAACACAAAAGGGTAGTCAAGGTTTGAACCAATAACATCACCAATTGATCTACACCCATGAGGGGAAATTACAACACATTTCTCTATCCTTGCACATGATTATTTTCGATCAATTCATGCATTTAGTAAATTTGATAAAGATGGTACTTTTAATGCCATCCTCTATTCATTTCATTTGGAGAAGTTGATAATATCCTTCCCAAAATTCTTTCTTTCCATTAATTTACTAAAATAATATCTAATATTTTGATGTAAGCTTAATAATTATTTTCTTTTTTTTTTGTATTAAGAAAAAATGGTAACTATGGTGGACTCCTACTAGTGTGACATACAGTTGATAGATGCGAATTTAAACAAGAACACAACAAATTACAGAGATAACCATAAATACAGAGATGTAACAAAAATAATACTTCATTTCATTAATGTAAAATACTGAAATATGCTTACAAACAGAAATAGAAATAAACTAGCTCGGGTGATGGTAGCTTATCTCTGAGAAGAGATGTGGTGGCTACATTCCTTTGAACTGCATTACAATGAGGCTCAAGGGCCTTTTTATTATTGAACAATAAGAGAAAACCCTAAACAACCAAAACCCTAACCTGAGGAGATGTAACACCAAGAGTTTATGGGCTCCGTTGGGGTTAGTTGGACAACCAACTTCTCGAGGTCGTGACTTGGCCATATTATCTTCATTTGACGTACATGATACCCCGTTGGAAAGATCTCTCCGAGGACTACGATGGAAAAGATGATTTTCTCAAAAAATAGTTGGCTGTAGATTTCCAAAAAAAACATTGTTTAGGGCCTCAAAATGGCTCCGGAAGTTTAGGACCCGAAAAACTACTAAAAATAGTAAATTGTGCTATAATTAAGGAAACCGAAAAAATTGAAAGAAATAATGGTGGGGGTCCAAGAGGAATTGGAGGTTGGCCACCAATATCCTCTTGGATCATTGATTATTTCTACTACCACTATAACCACCAAGTGTACCCATGTTGCCTCACATGGCACATAGGGGTAGTCGAGGTTTGAAACAATGAAGTAACAAGGAGTGCCTTAATAGTGCACTGTATCACCAATTGATCTACACTTCAGGAGTGAAATCTTATGTTATTTTTCATACATCTCATTGCTTTTAGAGTGAAAAAATTGGAGAAATCAATTTACAGGGTCATTTTCACTGGCGGCCTCAGTTTGGAAAACTTCGATAAAAATATCTAGGAGCCATTTCGAGGCCTTAACTGACCACTTTTTGTAGTCACAGCCTTACCATGGATACATTTCCAAAGGTGCAAGAATTGCCTCAGTCTGAGCTCATATGAGAAACTTATGCCTTTTGGAAGTTGACATATCAAAATTGATCATCATAATTTGAGAGGATGCCATGTCAGCCCTTGTTACACATGGAAAGGGACTAGCCATGTGGGAACTATGAAGAATACTCTAAAAGGGTCAAGTTGCAACTTGTAGGTTTTAACCCTGTTCATAAATTACCTGCAAATGAATTATTCAAACAAAAAAATATAGAATGGCGAGAACATAAAACAAATATACATAGAGATTTTTACCTGGATCCCAAAATTAGGACTACCAGATTAATTTTTCATTATATTCCTTTCAATTTTATAGTATATATATATATATATATCCACATGCCAAAGCATTCATAAACCCCAACCCATTAACCATGGACTAGAGTATTAACCATAGTTCCCTTGACCATATCTACAAAATACCATGGGAATAAAACCACCATGTGCATACCCCATGCACAAAACCATGGGTAGGTACGCCCACCATTTTTGGGTCTACCCCCCATCCTTGGTTTTTCCCAACTATTATTTGGTCTGCATAAAAAAAATTCTTGGTGTGCTGCCTCAGATCCCGTGTGCAAGGGGACTATTGCCCCCCTGCAAACCCCCCAACAAGGGGGATTGTTTCCCCCTTGTGACCCCCTCGCTGCAGCCAACACAACATACAACGCATGGGGCTAGTTGTGGAAATAATATAACACATACCCAAAACAACTCATAGTGAGGGTTGAATGGGTTAGATTTAACCCATAGTTGGCTATCAGATTGTGTTATAACTAAGCCACTAGGAGAAATAGGGGTTCATTCTATTTTAGTGCATTTTTCTCCATATATGCACATAATAGTTGAGAGTGGATAGGGAGATAGAAAAAATAGAGGGTTTGAGTTCTGTATCATCCCATAGGCCAGTAGTATCACTACTTTGTACTTGCGTCCATTTCTAATTATTCTCTAATTTTTGCATATTTACATTTTGCATGCATACATAGTAAATAGTAACTTAATAATTCCAAAAATCTAAGGAAAAATTAAGCATCATAGTATAAATTTCATAGTTCAATAAATTTTCTTTATTTGATCTATTGTGATGAACTATCCATTGGAATATTCACGGTAGTTCACAAATTGTATTCATACCAGATCATGTTTCTTTGGGTATATTGTATGGAGATGCAAGGGATCAAGGTTGGTTTAAGTGGAAAGTCATAACCCTAGCTATGATTGAAGAATCTATTGATAACCCTCAAAATGAAATAGAGGAGAGGTTCTTAAGGTTGGAAGAGAAGGTTTCATAAATTAGTTGCAATATGAATCTCCTTATTGTGGTTCTGGTGATTAAGAATGGAATTGGAGAAGGTAGAGGTTCTAGCTCAGAGGTCAAATCAAAGGGAAACTTGGGGGATCTTGAAGCAATATAAAAGAAGTATGTTAAATAACTTGAAAGAGAATAACCCAGTTCAAGTGTTGTGAACAATTCAAAGTCCCTACTCAAGATGGAATTGAAGGTCGACATCAAGCCATATTAGGGTGAGATTGAAACTTCGAAATTAAATCATTACTTGCAACAATAAAAAGTTCATTTTAGTGTTAATCACATATAGGAATAAGAAAAAAATGGTTTCATTTGTTTGAAACTAGAGGGCTAAGCCTTGTCCTGGTGGAAAAGCCATACAAAAACCCTAACACTAGAGGGGGATCCTCCAGTCACTAAGTGGGAGGGTATCAAAACTCTCATAAAGTCCCAGTTATGCCCTGTCGGGCATGTAGAGGTATAATGGATCTATTGGATTTATTTCAAGCAAAGATAAGGGAAAATTGTATAGGACTACACCACATAATTAAGGAAGATTGTAATAATGTTTGGTATCTCTCCCAAGAGCCCAGACACACTCCTCAAGTATTTGAAGGGCCTACATGGACATCTATAAAATAAAGTGATGTTTTTGAAACCCAAAATGGTGGATGAGGCTATGTATAGGCACAATATATACAAAACATAGGCCATAAGAAATGGAAATCAAATGGGTCTAAGTTGAAGGAACACCAGGAAGCTTCCAAAGAAAGGAAGAAGAAATGAAATGGGGAGAAGGATTAAAAAACAATGTCCACAATGCATTGGTGCAAAGATCCTAGAAAACACTTCAATCATTATAACATCGATGGTCATACAAAGGAGAAATACTGGAAAATACGTCCAAAAATCAATCGAAAGAATTAGAAGAAGGACGAGAAGAAGAAAATCTCGTCCATGGATTTCAACAATAAGGTGGAAAGCAACTTAGACGTGGATGAGGATATTTTTTTAATATCAATGAATAAAGGGGTGAATCTGAGTGGCCTTCAACAATAGTAAGAGAAGGAGATAACCAACTTCTTCGATATAAAGATACGGGTCAATAAAACAAAAATTGATGCTTTGTTCAACCTATGATCATAAGTGAATCTCATTGCAATAGAGAAAGTCAATAAAATGGGATTGGAAGTTTGTGATCATCCAACTCCATATCCATTGGGGTGGGTAAATAAGGATGCATAAAAAAGGTAACCAAATAGTGCAAAATCCTATTTTCTATCAATGTTGATGAAGTAGAATTGGATGTAGTTCCACTTGATGTATGTAGAGTGGTGTTTTGAAGTCCCTATATGTACATGTAGGATGCAATATTCATGCATAGATCCAACCAGTACTACCTCATCAAGAATGGATAATCCTTTACCATTAAAGCACACAAGGGCAAGTCCAAAATTTCATTGGTAAGAACCAACCAAGATAAGAAACCGATAAATTCTACCAATAAATATGTTTTACTATTTTTAAGAGAAAATCAATATACATAAGAGTTAGTGAGAGCAAAGTCATCCATGGAGTGGTGTGCTAAGGAATGAAAACAACAACTAGAAGAGTTACTATATGGGTTCTAGAAGCCTAAATGTTTACCGCCCAAGAGGGAAATGGAGCGTACGATCCAATTGTTGTTGGACCCTTCATTGCCAAACATTGGGTTGTACAAGTATTCCATTATAAAAGTAAACAAGGTGAAGAAGTAGTTGTAACAAGTACTGGAACATGGTGTCACTCAAACAAGTACTTCACCATGTGGATCACCTATCATAATTTTTCCAAAGAATGATGGGACCTTGTGGATATTTATTCATTATAGGGTGTTAAACAAAATTACATTCAAGAATGGGTACCCCTTTCCCAGGGTAGATGATTTGTTGTATCAATTGCAGCAAGAAAATACTTCACCAAACTAGACTTAATGTCATGGTATCACCAAGTTTGAGTTAGAGAAGAATATACCTGGAAGGCACCATCAAAACTAGGTAAGGTTTGCATGAGTGGTTAGTTATATTGTTTGGCCTATGTAATGCACCATCTACGTTCATGAGATTATTGAATGATATACCATGACCTTTTTCTAATTCATTTGTTATTTTTTATTTGGATGATATACTAGTATACCATGGTACTTGGGAGGAACACATATCACATTTAATGCAAGTGCTAAAGATAGTAAAGAAGCATCAGTTGCTAAGAAATCTCAAGAAATGTGAGTTCGCATAGTAGCATTTGGTGTATTTAGGCTATATGATAGGTGGAAAATGTTGAAGACAAATCCTGCCAAGATGGAGGCCATGATGAAGTGTTTTGTGCCCATCAATGTTTATGAGTTCGGGAGTTTCGTTGGGAAAACATAGTAGCGGAGGAAATTCATAGCTTCATTTTAAGCACTAGCAACATCACTCCACACCATAATAACAAGTGATAATAGTTTCTAGCAAGGAAAGGGTTTGTAGAGGGCCTTTTAAGATTTAAAGTAGAGAATTAGTCATGCACCTAATCTTGCATTACCAAACTTGAAAAACCCCATTGAAGTGGAGACAAATGCGAGTGGGTCTGCTAGTGGAGTGGTGTTGATGCAGGAAGGAAGGCATATATGCTATCATTTTGAAGTATTTCATAGGTTGGTTCTTAAATACCCTATTTATGATAAGGAGCTATATGCTCTAGTGTAAGATGTGAAAGGGTGGAAACATTATCTAATGGGAAAGGAGACAATAATCCACACAGGTCATTAGCCAATACAATATTTGTAGGCCTAGAGTAAGTTACATCGAACTTGGTATTACAAGTGGATGGGGCATTAGAGAAATTTTGAGGTAAACAATGGGCCTAAAAAAAATGTACAATAAAATAAACTTTATAAGAAGCAATAGGATTGAATATGACGATGACAACCATGGGGGATGATTCACCATTTTTGGAGTTAAAAAAAAAAAAAACAAACCTACTTTTCTAACTCGTATTTTCAACTTATCTCCCTACGATTTTATTCAAATTTTGAGTAGGAACACTCATTGGGTGTAGAATTTAATTTTTCATCCAATGAGTACTTATGTTTCATATTTCGATGGACCTTACTACACGAAAAAATGTGAATTACATGAAAAAAATGTGATTGCAATCATTTTTTTTCATGTATTTCACATTTTTCGTGTAGTAGGGTCCATCAAAAGTATGCAACATGGGTACTCATTGGGTGAAAAAATAAATTCCGCATCCAAAGAGTGACCCCACTCAACAATTGAGTAAAATTGTAGGGATATAAGTTGAAAATACGAGTTGAAAAAGAGGCTTTTTCTTGTTTTACCTCCAAAACTTGATGAAGTAATTTAATCTTATATTATTATTATTTCCACTATTATTTTATAATATTCCTTAGGATGCCTATTTTAGACTTCAAAATTTATTTACTATTTTCTCAACAATTTCATTTAGTGATCAAGTACAAGAAGGACAATACAAACAAGCTGGTCAACATGCTTTCAAGGCTACCCACATCAAATATCATAGCTTTCAGAACTCTGAAGCACATGGAGCCTTTCACTCGATGCATATAGAGAGGCATACACAGAGGATGAGGACTTCAAGGAGGTGTTTAAGCAGTTGTAGAGCTAGGGTCATGTACACGATGGTGGAAACACCCTTGATTATCATCTCTAGAATGGGTTACCCTACATGCTGGATAACTTATGTGTTCCTAAATGTGAGCAACCAAAATGAATTAGAGAGGGTTATACCTCCAAGGTTGCAAGACATTTTGGTGTAGAGAATCCAATGGCCAACTTACAAAGATATGTGTATTGGCCTATGATACAAGAAGATGTAGCTAAGTTCCGAAATGAGGATGTATACTTTTTTGTACCAATGATCCTAACAAAAAGTAACAAGGTTTATATCATCCCTTACATGTACCCATTCATATTTGGAAAATAATTTCCATGCACTTCATGGGAGGTTTACCAACAAATAGGAAGGGGAATGACATCCTGTTCATGGTGGTTGAAAAGTTCAGTAAGTGTGCATTATTATGCCCTATAATAAGGCCATAAGTAGGCAAGAATCAACAAAAATGTTCTTTGGATAGGTCTGGGTGCGCTTTGGAAAACAAAGGAGCATAATTTTAGACAAGGACATAATATTTATTAATGTATTTTGGAATAAACTATGGGAGAAGATGGACACAAAGTTGAAGAGGTGTACACCATTTCATCCATGGATAAATTGGAAAACAAAAGTAGTTAATAGGACTTTGATGCATCTTTTAAGGGGTTATAATCAGAAGCATATGAAGACTCAGGATGAAAATTTGGTATACATATAACACTCTTAAAATAGAGAGATCAACACTTCTATTGGTAAATACCCATTTGAAACTTGTTTTTGATATTTACCACCTTCACCTTTGGATTTTGCATATGAACAACAAGGAGTGAGGGAGGACCTCACTGGTGATGCCTTAAGGGCAAAGAAATTTTGTTGAGAAGATTAGGAAGATCCATCTACCATCTGAACGTACAGAAGACACTGAATAAATCATAGAAAAAGTACAAGGCTAGGCATGATCAACACAAAACATAAAATCCATTCAAGATGGGAGATAGGGTACCATTACAGTTAAATAAGGTGAGGCTAGAAAGTCCTTGTAAGAAAATCAAGGCTCTTTATTGATGATGAGAACTCCTTAATGATGATGTGGATTTCCTGATGACATGAACATCTTAAGATGTGGACTTCTTAATAATGTGAACTCTTTGATGATGGTATGGAATCCTTGATTGAATCTATCTGAGAAGGCTAATATCAAGAGGGAGCTGACACATAATCTCAAAATTTATAAGTATTATCCTAAATGTTTCTATTTATTATTTCATTACAAGTCTCTTAGCTTGCTTGGTTGTTCTTGTTCTTCCATAACCTCCTCGTGACAATTGCAGGTACATAATGAAGACTACCAAGGTGTGGAAAATTGTGGGAAATGATGGAAGAACAATGTGAAAAGAAGAGGCATGATTGGATGAACTCTGTACTCAAAGGGAGAAAACAAGACTAATTGAAGCATAATTATAGAAAAATGATTAGAATTTTCGAAGATCGATGTTGATCTAGATATGCTAAAGATGAACTCATTATTTTTCTGCTATGTAGAGGACTTTTTTTTAAGAGGGAGTTGCTTTTGGCATGAACCTGGTGATATATTTGGCACAATGGATTGTAGTGCCATCAATATATTCTTGGAAAATGATTTGAAGAAGCCAAAAGACTATGATATGGACTTGGTTGATTCTCTGATTGGTTTGTTCATCTATCTGATGATGTTTATGTGCCTAATTTCATTTCCTTTTGTCTTATTGTTTCATGGTTACTTTACTGCTCTTTCATGTTTATTAGTTGATGTTTTTCTTTTACATAACTGCCTAAATGACATGGAATTTAATGCTATGTGAAAACTAATGTTTAATTGATCATTGAAGTAATTATCGAGTGGAGAAAAAGTTAACTCTAGTAGTATCATAGAGAATCAACATGGTATCAGAGCTAAGGTCTAAGAGAAAGCTTGAAGTACTTGTGACCTAAAGATTGAAGTTTGTACATACGAAATCTAGCAGATCAAAGATATTTTCTCCATGATCTGAATATTATTTGTGAAATGTGAGCTACAGGAAGGAATATAGTGGTATCCGATCTATTCTCTGAGACATCTAAAGCTCACTATGAAGTTTACTATGGTAAATTTACTCTAATATTATCTTATCTTCATTTCTCTAAAATTTGGTTTGAGGTTTGTGCATTTTCTAAGGATAATATCAAGCTTTTGTTCTATAATTTGTCTGTTGTTTCTCCCTATAAGGATGTGAGTTCATGAAAAAATCATCCTATAACTTCCATATCATGACAATTGACTATCCTTAGAGGCCTAAGTAGCTCCATATATATGGAGAAGGGTTGCTACAAAATGAAGTTAGGGCCACCGCAGGCCTACATTTTGACCAAAGTTTGATTGGAGACTAAAGTATAATACCTAAACCATGTTCGAATTAGGATGACTGTAGATTTGACTAGCGACTTTGGACACTAGGTCGAGACCTAGTAGTGCATAATCTCTTGTTTGAGTCTAGACCAAGACCTAGTAAAAGCATAAATTCCTAATGAATATTATATGTGTATTAGAATCAAGATGGTTGTATAAAAGACCGAGGCTCCTGAAATGTTTTCTCTATGATAGAATTCAAGATCCCATTAGTTGACTACCTGTGAACTTTGTATCACTATGAATGTGAGTTCATGGGACACATTGCTCCGTGAAGTATATGTGAAGATTTAATGATTACTATACTAAGAAGTTGACCCTGCTACAGTAAGGACAGTACCGTGTCTACGGGAAGATTACCTTGCTATAAATATGTACATGCAAACCATGTAGTAATAGTTCAAAGGAATTTTTGTGGTTCAAACATTAAATGTCTGAGATGTATTTGGTAGAGGAAGATGTCTCACATCTACTGAAGGCTCACACTTGATCATTGTGGCTTGCATTACCTTAAGTCCATATTTCTCTATATTGGCTTGTATTCCATACACTGTGACTCGTGGTGGCTCATATTGCATACACTATGTGTATCACACTTGTTTTTTGTAGCTCACAATATTAACATTTCAAGTTGCTTGCCTTCACGACATCGCTCTCTTTAGTAGCTTCGTTATCTCTACTATGGTAACATTATCTTTGTAGTGATATAGCCTTAAATTGTGGTGGCATCGATATATTTATAATGACATCATATTATTATTGATCAAACAACAGTGACTCACTATTATTATTTATGGTTCAAATCTCTGTGAGATGCAAATGGATCCTTGTAGCTCGTTACTAATCTACAGTGGCTCACACTTACATTCTTGTATAATGATAATGGCTCGTACATTTCTTCACATGGCTCACTTGTGGCATATGTATTTGTGGTTGGATTGTACTTATTATTATTATTATTATTAATTAAAAAAAATTAATGGCTTACATTTAGGACACACTTTCGCTACATAACACATATCTCTCCAATTCCTATGTTGCAAAACTAATGAAACTGTGAAACAATTATTTATATAATAGTATGGGACGACGTTGTAATTAAAAAACTATGAAGTGTTCTCATGATGATCGTGAGAAGTATGAGGAGATGTGATGTTTTGAAGCTGAACTAGTAAAAAATGACAATTCATCAGATACACATATTCATAGCTTTGGACTCATGCATTACAATAATTTGCAATTGTCTCTATGGCCCAATGATAATAATTATTCTTATGGGACCCTATTTTATGCTTGATAATACAAGCTAAATGTGAGATGAAGTTGACGAAGTTGGAAAAATGATTATAAATCAAGTGGGTTGGTAAATTGATTTTGGTTTGAAGCTAAAACCCTAGCTATTCAAATTACAAACCCTAACCAATAATTGTTAACCCTACCTCAATATAAAGAGTTGATAAAATTTTTGGCTTATGAATTGGTTATTAAAATTTCTGGCATCTTGTTGATAAGGTTGATTTTCAGGTTGGAATCAAAAGGAATAAAGATCAAGAGGGAGCTATTTTGATCTCAAAAGATAATTATCTTGTGTTTCTTTTCGATTAATACTGACATTGGATTGCCTATGATTTCTAAAACCCTAGGTTGGGTTTGGAAAAGAAAAATTAAGTATATTGATCCTAACCCTAATTTCTTGTTGAGGATGTTGAGTACTTTGTAATGATATGGATAATATGAAACTCTTGATGATTTTTACTTCTTGATGAATTTAACTCTTTAATGACATGGACTAGCTTATCTCCTTGATAGTATGGACCATTATGATGATGAATAATTCTTAATGATATATTTCTTGTTGCTAATGATGTGAACTCCTTGTTCTTGTTAATTTGGTCTCCTTCATGTCATGGTTGATGTAGATTCTTCTAATAATATTGATATATGAATTCTTGTTTTGATGATGTGGATTCCTTAATGATGAATGATGTGTATTCTATGATGTTAATGATGTGTACTCCTTGCTGACAATGATTGATGATGTTACTAATGTAATTGGACTCCTTGATGGTGATATGGGCCCTTGATGTTTACTCTTTGATGACGATATGACTCCTTGATTGACTCAATTTGAGAAGGCTAAGATCAAGAGGGTGTTGGCACACACTCTCAAAAGATAAGTATTATCTTTGATTGTTTCTATTTATTATTTCATTATGAGTCTATTGGCTTGCTTGGTTGTTTTTTTTCTTCCATAGCCTCCTTGTGAGGATTGCAAGTACATAATGAAGAATGGAAAGGTGTGGGAAATTGTTGGAAATGATGAAATAACAATGTGACCATAAGACTCATGATTGGATGAGCTATATTCTCAGAGGGAGAAAACAAGATTAATTGAAGCACATCTCTACAAAGATGATTACAAGTTTTAAAGATTGATGTTGATCTAGCTTTGCTAAAGATGAACCCATGATTTTTCTGCTATGTAGAGGACTTTTGTTTAAGAGGGAGTTTCTTTTGGCATGAGCTTGGTGATATATTTGGCACAATGGACTGTAGGTTCATTGACATCTTCCTAATAAATTATTTGAAGAAGTTGCGAGACTCTAATATTGACTTGGTTGATTCTCTGATTGGTTCTTTGATCTATCTGATGATGTTTGTCTCCATTGAAGTTTATTGTTATCTGTTGGATCCAATTATGGTTTGCCAGATTATACTATGGTTGTTGATGCCTTCTTCTATGAGAAGTAAATCATTATTTGATGGATTCAATTATGATTTTTTGGTGCTTGCTTAGAGAAGCCATTTATTATATGTTGGATTCAACTATGACATTAATATTCACTTTTGTGGTTGTTGATGATTACTCCTGAGAGAAAACTTCTTTGAGGTCTATTATGGTCTATTGATAGATATTGATGTTTACTTCAGAGAGAAACCCTGACTAAATTTGGTTGAACAAATGAATGTTTTTTGTTGAAATAATTGAGATCCACCATGGATACATCTCTAATGATGAACTGGTTGTTGATGTATATGTGAAGAAACTAGAATGACTAAGAATCCCCTTGAAGAGGGAGCATTAATTACATAGTATGATATTATGGACCATCTCCTGTACGTTGTGTGTCGTGAGACCTTCTAGCCTAAGATATGCATTGTTAATTCCTCCTATAGGCTATGTGTCACGAGATCATGCAATATGGGAGATGCATTGTTGATTCCTCTTACAGGTTGAGCACCATGATACCATGTGGTTTGGGAGATGCATTGTTAAAGCTTCTTGTAGGTTCTATGTCATGAAACCTTGTGGTCTGGGAGATGTATTATTGATTCCTCTTGTAGGTCGTGTGTTGTGAGACCTTGTGATCGAAGAAATGTATTCTTGATTCCTCCCTTAGGTTGTGTGTTGTGATACCTCTTGGTTGGGGATATGATTTGAGATGGATGTTATGTATATTTCCTTATGATGAGATTGGTGGTCTCTTCCTTAGGTTATGGGTTGTGAGGCATATGATTGATCAAGAAGATACATCTTGAGAGAGAGAATGAAAAGTACCTCCTTGGCTAAGGGGAAGTGCTGAAAAATATGGCAGCCATGGTCGGTATTTTTCATCTTGAAAATAATAGAAATTTGAATTTTTTAATTTGCCCCCAAATTTATTAGGTCGGTTGGGCCCCTAAGTGGCACACATTCAATCCCCACTTGAAGGCTATATAAATGATATCATTTATCCTCATTTGGGCACATAAAATTGGTCTCATGCATCTTTGATCCAACCAAATTATAGGAGGGCCAAAATTTTAGGAGGCGACTGAAATTTTAGGAGGTTCAAATTCTAGAGAGGGTTGAAATTTCAGGGACTTGGATTTTGACATAGCACTTGATCATGATTTTGGTTACTGATTTGGCTATTATTTTGTTATTTTTTATTTATGATGTATTGATAAATCTATAAAATCTCTCTCTCATAAGGAAGAACTTTTACTGGGTTTTCCCCTTGTGGGTTTTGCCTTGGTTGTGTGCCTAATTTTTGTGACTCTCGTCTTATTGTTTCATGGTTACTTTAATACTCCTTCATGTTTATTAGTTGATGTTTTTCTTTTGTATAATTACCCAAATGATATGGAATTTAACTCTATGTGAAAACTAATGTTTAATTGATCATTGAAGTAGTTAGAAGGTGAAGAAAAACTTAATTCTAGAAGGTATCCTAGAAAATCAACAAAAACTACAATGAAATATTATGTGAAAATAATTATTTAATCATTTGTAAGAATTGTGAAATCTTCTTAGTGTGAAGCTTTTTTTTTGTAAGATGATGAACATGTTGATTCTTATGTTGATTTGAAAAAAAATTGTAGCACGAACCTTCCTTCATCTATTCTATAACTACACAAAGATAATTGCATTATTGAATCTTTATCATCACTAAGATAATTTTTAAGCAATAAATCCCTTTTTTCGATGGTGGGATCAATCTCTTGGGATGTTTCATTCTGGTTATTCTCCAATAAATTAGATGAGAGCAAGCATATATTGAGAATTGGCCCCGATTGTTGAGGTAATCTCCTATCAGTTTACCACCAAACCACTAGTTAGTTGGCTAAACCCTTAAAACACTTAACCAAGATTTTAGAACATTACTCATTCCTAGTCCATTCAAAGCCCTAGTGTACATACCCCAGCCATCCCAAGGTGGCCATGTTATCATTCCAAAATTTCTCTAGAGTTTTTGGGAAAGAAATAATAGAGGTAACCACAAACCTACTTTTTAGATCAGGATCTAGCCTTCCTAATGCTCAGAGAGGGCTCTCTCTTTATGTTTTAACTTTGTTTATTTAATTAATTTTGGGCTAGTTCTAATTGTACTTGTGTTTTGATTTGGATTTGATGGTGGAATCACTGACTTAGATGGATAGAGGGATGTCTTTCACCATTGGGCTATGGGGTCAAGTGTCAAGCAAACAGGACTGGATCAAGTTTTACAGATAGTGTTTATAGGGCAAGGTAGTTGAGTAAATTTAGATCTTAAGGTTGGATGGTGAAGTGGTTTTCAATCAGGGTCAAGGAGAAATTAAGGGTTCCCCAAACCGGATAATGAAGGAAATGGTAGGGTTAAATCGAAACTAGGGAGCAATGAAGGATTCCCTAATCTGGATATTAGTAGAAACCATTAAAATGATTAACTGTTCAAGACAGAGTGTACTTAAAAAAATTCTGTAATATAATTCCAGTTAATTCATTCAATTTAGATATCATGCAAGTTTGTGAAACACTTAAGAAAAATAACAATTTGAAAAAAGAAAATACTTCACTGAAGTGGCCCAACACATGAATCCTGTAATGCAGTCTCTTTATTATTCAGTCAAGTCTGCTGTCTTGAAAAAATGGTACAAATAACCCTCAGGTTTCAGATCAATAAAACTATAGTAATGTCAAGTAATCCACACCCTATACTTTGAATTATGAAGTATTTATACAAAAATAGTTTACAAAATATCCCAAATTGTCTTGGGAATTAATCTAGGAGAAAGAAATATCGTCATACAAGAAGATAGAGACATATATTCAAATGATGTAAGCTGTCCCTGTTTATTTGGATGTGCTGTATTTATGCTTTGATGTTTTGTTGTTTATTCTCCTTTGTTGTTGGTCTTCCATGTTGATTGTTCTTTTTACTTTGGCTTTTCAACTGATACTCTTTCATTTGATACTATTTTATCTGGCTAACCTATTGCTTTTCTTTTACTACTCTATTTTTACTTTTACTTTGCATTTTTACAGTAAGTCATTTAACTTTTCCCATGTCTCTGCATTTGGTAATTTAATATTTACCATTTTCCTGTAGATTTCATCTGCTTCTATGTACTTTGAAAAGGTGGGTCTGTTCACAAAAAGGTGTTTTACCTCATGCTGGAGGTAAAATAGGTTCTCAAATGTTTGGTACAAAACCTTTCCAGTAGGCATCCCCTTCATAGATGAATTATTTGCCTGATCTCTTGCCACTTATCTGATTATCCTATTGTAGTCTTCTTGTGGCATTAATTTATCATTTATCACCAAGAGATTTGGTAGACCTTTCTGCCTTAAAGCATCAAACTTAACCATGAACCTGCCTATAGCCAGCTCCATGGTTTGGCATTTATCCTCAAGGTTCATCATTAAGTTCCTCTTGGTGAGCACTTTTTTTACTTCTAGTATTGTGCCAGTCCTATCAGCTATGTCCAGCTCTTGCAATTCATATGTGTTTTTAGACTTAAGGAATTAGATTATTCTGGTAGCTTCTTCTGGCATGTCTCCAAGTTCAACCTTAACTCTCTAAATTTCTTCTGTAGCCTCTTTGACTAAATCATTTTGTTCAAATAATGACTTGTATAGATGGCCAAATATCATTTACAGAGTCAGTGATATTGGCCCATAATTGTTCCTTAGCTTGGGCAAGTGGCTCTTTCAATGTTAACTCTTTCTCTAAGTTCTTTATCCTCTCATTCATCCTGGTTGACTTCTAAATTTCATCTTTGTGCATAATCTGAGCCAATTTCTTCTCATCCTCTAGAATCCTTAACTGTTCTTTGAGTCTGTTTCTCTCAGAGGTCTGAATGGACATGTCCTCCAGTGCTTTGACCAATTTTCTTGCCTCATCACTTGGCTGAGTTGTTGCTGTTGTTGAACCTGTTACTGATGTAGAAGTTGTTGCAGCTGGAAGTGCTATAGCCAGTGGAGCTGTGGGGGCCAATGAAGCAGCCAAGGTTGATGGAACTATTGTAGTCACTGTGGGAATGATATGGCAGTGATTATCTCAAGGTTGGCCTGTTCCAGTTGTATTAAGTTGTCCAAATCCTTCTCCATTTCTTTCAATTGATCATTTAATTGGAGAATGAGATCCATCATCTCCTCTTGCTAAGTTTGGCTTTCAAGGACCTCCTTGGTCTGTGGATGCTCTGAATGAGGAAACTTTAGTGGCTTCTTCAAAGCAGCAATATCTTTATTCTTCTTCTTTATTATTTTTTTTGCAGCTTTGACATCATTGGAACTATATCCAAGCTCAACCACCAAGTCTTCTAGTGATTTGATTCTATTGTCCTTGGCCTGTGAGGATGCCTTTTTCAGCATGTACTATGTTGTAATATTATCCAGTGAGCTTTGGAGTTTATGCACAATCATAGCTTTATTTGTCATTGTGGAGTAAATCATCTCACCTACCTATTTGTGGAACTCAATTTGGTCCATGGGGTGAACATCCCTAGCGAAAACCTCAAAATCTCTTTTCCTGTAGTCCATTGATGATCTGGGTTGCTGGTTTGTAGGTTGCATGAATGTAATTTTCATTTTACCTGTTTTAATGTTAAAGGATGGCATTAATCTGTTTTGATTTGCAGGTTTCTGCTTGAAGTATTGGGCATAAGTCTCAGCCTTCAATGTCTCATTCCTCAACTTAATTTCCTTGTAATTTTCTTTTATATCTTTCTCTTTATCTATAGGCCTGGTAGATGAAGGGACTTCAATGCTGATTTGTTTCTCAATAAGTTGAGTGTTTGAAGTAGAAGGCTATTGAGTTTCACTTGAAGTTGATGGTCCTTTACTCCTTCCAACCACTATGTCAGTGTCTGTGATTTCCACTGTTCCAATGGTGTCTTATTGTTCAGTTATAGGATTAAGCTTGGGCCTCTTCCTGTAATTGATCTCAAATCTTTCATTTGTAGTGTCCATTACTGAGCTAGGACCTTCTTCACTAGTTCCTTTTGCATTTCAGTCTTCATTGGTTGGAGTCTGCAAAATAGGAGGAATATTCATTTGTTCTTCTAAGATTGGAACCTGTAGAAAGGAACTAGTGTCAATCTACTTTTCCACATCTATCAAAGTATTCTCCACATCTATTACAATATTCTCCATATCTATCAAAGTGTTTTCCAACCATTTTGACTAATTGGAAAATCTCTCAATGTATGGCCTAGGATCATGTATGAAAGGACTCAATTTGAATTTGAGCCTTAGTTTATTTATGACTCCATGAGGGTCATATTGCCACATAAAACTACTCTTGAAGTTCATCTCTTGTAAGAGCTTCTTTGCCTCTTGTCCAACTTCCCTATTATTACAAATAAAATCCTAAAGAGCCCAATTGGTTTTTGATCTTAAATTGGGTTTTCTTCTTGGCTGACAAGAAATTTACTTCATCAGAGTTTATGATTTGCCTGAAATACTCTAATGCAAATATCCTCATGGGGAGGTATTTGGGCAGTTTGTAGGGAGTAAGTTGGCATCCATATATTCTGATTTATGTGTGGTCCTGGTATAGATATGAGTCTCCCACTCTATTGTTCTTTGCCAACTGTAAAACTCTTTTAATCTCCTGGATGATCCTGGGCTGATAGCTACTGGTTAGCATGTTTATAACCATATGAACAAATGAATCAATGAAGTATTTGTAAGTAAATACAGTGGAATATATTTGGATCAATGTTGTCCAAAATATGACATATCTTGGATTGCCCTTGGTGTCTAACTTTTGGATGCTGACAGGAAACTTATCTGACTGAAAGTATAGGAACATATGAAACAATATAGATGAGTATTTGAATACTCTCTCATTTCGCAATCTGATAAGTTGTTCATGGATTCTATCTGCCAAGAACTAAGCATAGTTGTAAATTGTATCAGGAGGCTTGCCTGGGCAAAAGATAGAAATGAAAGCAAGGACAACCTCATCCACATGTTCATCTGTGGTGTACCTTAGAATGTAAGAGAGCATGGTAATAATTTGTCTGCCTCTCTCAGAGAAAATAGTGGCAGCATATGGAGGACTATCTGTTGGAGTGTGAGACTCTTTAATGATGAAATTTTGAATGATCTGAGCTTTCTTGGGAATGTCTAGCTTGGTGTAGAGTTCAAGAAAGCCTTCAATGGAAAGTGGGGTCTCATTTGGGCTTGGTTTGATCTGTAACATTTGATTTATTGATTCTTCAGTAATGGTAAACAAAACCTATTGATTAGGGGTGACTATGGCTCTATGACTTGGAATATAGTAGGCTTGGCAGAAGTGGATGATTTTTGGGAATGGGTGTACCTATGGGAACAAATACTTGGGAAAATTTGACTCCCAAGGTGAATGCCATCATTCTGATTCAAAAACTTGTCTTTACTCCAGCAGTGGAGTTTCAGTAGGTAGGTAGGGGAAGCAATGTCCTTGATTTGAAATTCTCTGTCGGCTAATGGAAGGTGGTCAATGTCTAGGGGGGGGGGGGGGGTTTGCAGAGGTCTTACATCTAGGGAGGTTTGGGAAGCCATAATTTGGTATATTCAACTGAATTAGTTTTGCTATGGCTTTAGGAGTGAGGTTAGGAGCTCTAGAATAGTGGGGAGGGTAATTACAATCTGTAAAAAAGGGTTTGGATGCACAACAAGTCTTTTTTTAGTTTAGGAATGTTTCTTAATTAATTTAATTAATTAACCATTCAATAATTACTGTGCATAGTTCAAATTTACAGGGTCGTTCTGGTTCTTCCAAGAATACTTGGAAATTGGTGGTTTGGTGCGCAGATGGGGTTTTGTGGTAGCTGCAGAGGGTACTGAGGCTTCATCTGGTTATTTTCTTCTTCAATTTTGTGTCTGCAATGTCTTCGAGTGCCAGAGTTGGTTAAATTGGTCACGCAGAGCTTCACGGTGTCATAATTGGTTTAGCAGAGGTTTACAATGAAAATGAGCAAAAATAGAAAAAGAGGGATTTTTCGGCCTTTTAACCAATAATGGTTACGTTTTGGCACGAGATTTATTGAATGAACAGTGGGTAGTTTTGGTTTAGGTGGGGAGGTGGTTTTTGGTGATATCGCGCCACTTTTGGACGAAGGGCGGTATTTTTCACCAAAACGCGATATAACTTGGTGCCGTCACATAGCCAAACAATGCTCAGCCAAAACCGCGAATCTCGTGTGCTCTCGGGCTGTTAATTGTCAAACGATGAATCCGTGTGATATGGTTGTGCACCGTTGGATCTAGGGGTGGGAGATTGGAGGGATATCACTCAGTGAAGTTGCACGAACGGAGTCATGAAAGTGGTTGGCGGGGCTCGAGGTTTAATTACAATGATTTGTAATTAATTAACGAAATCATGTCGGTATTTAAATATAAGCAGCATGTTAATAAGAGGTGTTTGGAAATTATAACGTGGGGGATTTATAAAGAGGGACTTTAGAAAAAATCTTAGGATAAAGGGATTTTTTTTGGGTTTTTTTAGGGGGAAATGGAAAATTAATAAGGGGGAATGTACTACTTGTAATGGGAATGCGTTTCACGCTAGGGATATGGGTTTTGGGAAGGGGGGATGATTTTTAAAGGGCTAGGGAAATGTGTGAAACAAAGGGATAAAAGGTCAAAATGAAGGGAAATGGTTTTTACAAGTAATGAAAGGATAAGGAGGGGAAATTAATAAAGTAAGTATGTGGGGGATAGTGAAATGAGGGGAAATTAGTAAGCTTGCTTTAGTGAATATCCTTTCTCTTTCACAATTCCTCCTGCACATGAAACATAGGATTATGATGAATGTGCTTTTTGACTTAGCAACCTTGTGTACTTGCAAAACTTCTTTTACCTACCCTTGATTTACCCTAACATTTTCTCCTCATTCATTGGGTGCATTTCAGCTTGTTGACCCTTTATTTATTTTTCTTTTGATAAGAAAACTATGTAATTATAACCTTATAACTTCCAATTGCTTAGATTAAATTGTTGAGCTCATTTTTATTCTCTACCTAACTACTGATCTGCCAATATTAACAGTTTGGCGAGATCTTTATTCTCTATCTATCAACATGAAAATTTAAAGCATGAATGAATCAAGTTTAAACTACTTTGATCATCATGGATTGTGGAATTTTTGACAAGCTGCACACAATCTTATTTTGTAAAGTAAAGTAAAAAGTACTGGAATTTAAATTTTCACACTTTCATGATCTATTTTTATCTCTTTTTTGGGGTTCATATTTATTTTATTTTATTTTTTTTTAATTTTTCTTTCTTTTTGTCCTTTGGTTATTATTTTAGGACATACCCTCTTTACATTTTTAAATTTTAATATGGGAAAACGTTTTGCAGAAAGCAAAAGTATGTACAATATTACAAGACATAACCATAGCCAATTCAAAATTATGAATCCTATTATTATAGGACCCTAACAGACCACACTATCGAAATATGGCTTTGAATACTTAATTTTGAATTTCTTCTTGCATGAATCCTAATTTCTTAATTGTGACTATAACACCATAATATCAATATGTTGTGCACATGCACATACATGTAGACATAACCAAATATACTACCAGACATAGTTAAAAGCATAATTAACATAGATATAACATACAACATATACATAAAAAGATAAGCAACAATTTACGTGGGAATTACATAATCAATCACATTAAGGCAACACAAGAATAGAACTATTATCATAGTAAAATCCACAATTGGTTGTTGACTAAGAATTTTCTTCGCAACCTTGGACATCATTATTATAGGTCCCTCAACAACAGTACCACCCCAAGTTGGGGCCACTACATGATAAGGGCTAACAAGAGCACTCTACACTCTTTTGTGCACAACTTACCCACTCATGCAACTATCCCACTCACTAGCTCTCTTCTCCTCTTCAACCTACAGAACCTAAGAGGGTATCCTCTTCTTCACAAGGTAGCACCTTGGTTATCTCACATCCTATCAAGGCCATCATGAAAATTGGTGAAAATAATCTATATGGTGGGACATGTTACCACAAAATATAGCATCCAAGTGTTAGGTTACACTAGATTCCTAGAAACGATGGGATCCACTACCACTACCACCTTAGTAGTGAATTCCCTTGTTGTTTTGAGGACGATGTTATCCCCACTAAGAAGTTTCCATGGAAAGAATTAGAGGTTATATGACTAAGGGATCCTAAGCCAAATGGCTCTCTAAAAGGCTTTAAAACTTTACACCCTCAATAGTCTTCAATAAATTATGACTCCAGGTGAAATGAAGTAGGGAGGTCAAATAACTGATTGCTCGAGATAGGCTTTGTAGGTGCAAAATCAGATTCTCAAACACACACTACTTTGAATTTAATGATTTACAAAAAAAATATAAATTGATTGAGAATGGAGGATCAATGTCTTGGCTCATTGATGAATTTATGGGCATGAAGTCAAATAAGGAGTGAGTCAAGGGCTAAAAATCTTGGATGGAGTGGGAAAGAGAGAAATTCTCATTATGACCCTAAAAAATTTCCAAACTAGGGGACTTACAATCAAGAAATGCTAAGGATAGTTTCCTTGATGGATATTTGAAGACAAATTTTGCATATGAAGGAACGTTCATAAAAAAACAAAACATTTATTAAGATGGCTCAATAAAACTCTAATCCAACTGTTGCAACAAAATGGAAGATAATTATCAAAAATAAAACAACTCTATTCATTCAAGCATCACTTCGTCAATCTAAAGACAGTTCATCCATCCAAAACATATCTTCCCCAAGTCAATTCACCCCACTTGAAATATCCAAAACCAAAAATTATATGGAAAAATTGCAAAAATTTCAGATTGCTATGGGATTTCTCCCCCAAAACCTCATGAAAAATGAGAGGAAGTTCAACTCTATTTATAGAGGAGGTGATCCAGTACCTTTGTATTAAAATGATAATTGTTGAAGCTAAAACCCCCTAAATTATCTTGAGGGGCAAAAGGCCCTCTCAACAAATTAGTTAATCTAAATTGATGCCAAATGGGGCTCCTATTGGCATGTGTACAAAATTTAGGCCCTCAAACTCTCAAAAGATGACCCTTTTCCACAAATTAAGGGTTGTTGGTGTTGTGTCAAGCCTCCAAAGGCCTTTGACTGCATAACTTTACCAACAAATCTTCAATTCTATTAACCCAAAGCCCTCTAAATCAACCTCCAATGTGAGTACACTAATCCTAAATGGGCTTCCAAGGTGGGTACAAGGATTTCACATTTCATACTTCAACTCCAAGTTATCACCAAAGTGGTCACATGAACCCTATAAAAACCACCATGTAATTTGCTTCTCCATCAAGCAATACTTTGTGTCCTTTTCATATGTAGACAAGGGCTTTCAAGACATGTATTTAGCCTTAGGGCAGCTCCAAAGGATATGTCTACTCAAATAATTGCCTAAATAATGCTTCCACAAAATGGTCACTTTATTCCACAAAGGCAACAAGAAACCTCCAATGAATGCCACAAAAGTGGGAAAACAACCTCAAAACCCTTTTCCAAAGTGGTCAACTCAGCCCTCAAACTTTAGGTTTAATTGAATTTTTCCCATTTTGAGGTCAGCTACAAACTTTTATTTCTTTGATCAACTCCAAAAGTCATTTACAAATAGGCTCTAAGCCATATTAATTTAACTAGCACACGCATGTAAATTAAATGATTGGTAAACATAGATAGGCATCAATCTAAAATAAGCATCAAAACATTTAATTCATCGTACATCTCACATTGCTAAAGTTAAACAAAATCATAAAAATTAAATAAATTATATTTTTATATTTTTATTTTTTATTTTAAGGATAAAAGGATCAATATATAAATTAAACATATATACATTTTAAAAATCATGTAAAACATTATTAATCATAAATATTTACCTCTACTTTATCATCAAATTCTTAATATGTAAATAGGCTTTGTTATAATACTATGTGCCAATACCGTGGCTTATCAATACCAGAAGCCCAAAAAACCATAATTCATTTCATATGACGACCTTTTTAAATTAATGGATTTAATTAAAAGGACAAAAAGAGCATAACTATTTTGAAAATAAATCTCAACCTTTAATTTGTATGTAAGGCAAAGAATATAAAGTCTCTCATTTGGAATTTTACAAGGTGAAAACCTCCTTGGTGATCTACTCTCAGACTCAAGTGCTCCACATGGCTAAAGTCTTCAAACTATAATCCACTCTATTGTTTAGGTCAAGGTTTTACATTAAGGTTTTGCAGGACCATTCTACACCATCTTTGAAATTTGGCACACTAGTTGATTAGGCTCATGAACCAATAATGTCACACCCTACTTTGAAAATTTCTAGATAGAAATCCAATTGCAGTGACTGATATTATTGCTTCTACTTATTAATTCAGAAATAAGTTATTCACAATGTTTCTACGACAAATATCGAAATATATTCTATTGCAGCCTTCACAATTAAAAAACTGCGGAAAGTAAATGAAAAAAATACAAGCACAATATAACCATAATGACACAGTTATTTTTGGAAAATTGTCCTCGAAAAAGCCCAATGCGGGAAAACCAGTGCAGCAGATGAGGGTTTCTTTATTAATCTTCAACAAAATTCTCATGTACAAGATACAACCAACATAATAGAAGATAAATATCTGTGAGAAATCTACTAAAAATTTCTCACACTTCCCAATGAGATTCTGATCCAAGAGAGGACCTACTGCCCCTGCGTGAGGACTACACAGTCCCAGTGTAAATCTCTATGCTGTCCCTCTGTGTCACAACCTCTAGGTTGTCCCTTCTTTGCTTTGTGTCTTCTATTCTTGCACTCTCGATTGATGTTGCTACCCTCTCTCTCCTCCTCACCTACAACTCTCCCTTTTTCTCTTGTCGAACTTCGACTAGTGAGAAAATTGATTTTACTCGGGTAATTGAGTATTTGCCTGGTGTGTCTTCGAAATGCCCATTGAAGTCTGCCTTATAATCCTCCAGTTGAGAACCAACAGCCTAGATTAGATTCTAATCAATGGCTCAAATCATTTGGACTTGATCTTCATGTTCTTCTAGAAGTTTCACCCACAGTTAGATTAATATCTTTTAATTATTTTATTTTCCTAAGTTTAGAATTAGGGTCCCATTAAAAATAATTAATTATTTTAATAAAACTGTCTCCGGGTGGAATTTCCCAAAATCATTTCTGGGTATTGTAGAATGTACGTGTCTAAGCCTCCCTACAAAATTTGAGACTTGGATCACTTCAGATGCTACTAGAAAGAAAAACGCCCCTCTTAGCGAGGAATGTGCTCTAGTTATGCAACCTGCTGAAGCATCACCCTGTTTTGTAACATCTCCCTTTGTGTTGTTGATGTCTGACATCTTTTCCACCAACTACTGCCTTTGTACTACAACTTCCTATTACTGTGATTGAGAATCCATTTGTTTCTGCTACTGAAATGGATTCTCTACCATACCCATCTGCTCCCTGAACTAGATGAACTTAGCTCATCCTAGTGCTTTTGTGAGTACGTATGTTACGTGATTTCCTGTGGGGATAAACTGCAATTGTACTACCCCACACTGAACATAGTCTCTGTTAAAATGACATCTAATATCAATGTGTTTCTACCAATAATGAAATACTGGATTCTAATAGAGTTTAATACAACTCTGGTTATTGTAGAAAATATTGGTCGCTTCCATCTTTTTTCTAAATAAACTCACAAGAAATTTTCTAAGCCATATGGCTTCACACATAGTTGTTCTCTCTACCATATATTTTTCTTCTATTGAGCTTAGTGCTACTAATTTCTACTTCCTGCCGCACCAAGAGATCATTCCTGATCCAATGTTGAAGCAGTACCCAGAGGTACTTTTTTGATCTACTGAACTACCTGCCTAATCTATAACTGCGAATCCATTCAATCTGATGTTGTCTCCTCGGGTGTCTTTCAACCCATATCTGACTATTCCACGCACCTCTCTAAGAATGTGCCTAGCTGCTGCCCAATGCACCCTTTTTTGTTCCTAAATGAACTGACTAAGGGTGTTGAAAGCGAAGCAAATGTCTGGGCTAGTGTTGATCAGATACATGAGTGACCTGATGAGTTGTCTATATAAGGTGGGGACCACCTCCTTGTCCCCTGATGCATCTATTTTCTTCCAGTTTGTGATCATAGGCGTAGCCATGGGTCAGAAATCTTGCATTCTGAATCTCTTTAGAATCTTCGTAGCATATCTTCCTTTCCCAAGGAAGATTTCCCCATTCTTCTGCCAAACTTCCAATCCTAGAAAATAATGCATCAACCCCATATCCTTCATGTCGAATTATGCCTCAAGACTCTTCTTGCAGTTCTATATGAGCCTAGATGACCCAGTTAGAAACAAGTCATCTACATATATACCAGAATAAGTGGCTCATTCTCCACCATTAGATAGTAGAGATTGGGGTCAACATCACTCTTGATGAATCCCAACTACTGCAAGTAACTATCAATTCGACCATACCACGCTTTGGGTTCCTGCTTAAGTGCATACAGGGCTTTATTTAACCAGCATACATGAGTTCTCTTTTCATATGTTTCGAAGCATTTAGGTTGTTCTATATACACCTCTTCTTCTATCATCCCGTTCAAGAATGTCGTCTTGACATCCATCTGTTGAATCTCCCATCTCATTTAAGCTGCCAAGGATATTACGGATCTGATAGAGGTATATCGAGATACTAGGGTGAAGGTCTCTTCATAACATATTCCTTCTTTTTGAGTGTACCTCTTTGCTACGAACCTAGCCTTGTACTTCTCTATACTTTCATCTGCAACATACTTAATCTTGTAGATCCATCTTTATCCTACAACTGATTTATCCTCTGGCCTAGGTACCACTCCTGAGACATCATTAGTCATGATAGATCTATACTTTTCTACTATGGAATCCACCCATACTTGGTGTTGCACAACTTCCTAAAATCTAGAGGGTTCTTCAACCTTTGCTACCAAGGCTTGGTACCTATCAGGATGTCTACGATGCCTCTTCTCGGTTCTAAGAGCTCTGACAAACTCCTCTACATCCCTCAATGTATGTTGTACTTCTCTATTGGTTCTACCACTGTTGGTGGGAGGCTTGATAAAATCCCCCTTATGTTCCAATTATTCCACCTGCTGAGAACCACTTGTATTTCCTTCTTTCGAGGAAATACTAGTACTGGTCACTATTCTAGTTCCAAGTGTCTCTCCTCGTTACCTCTACTGCTACTGGACCAAAGGAATATCTACTGACTGATCTTATGCAGGCATCTCTTGGGATTTCGTGAAGGCTCTATCCTCCATGAAATTCACATCCCGTCTTACTACAATATTCCTATTGCTAGGAATGTAGATTCAGTATGCCTTTGATGTCTCGCTATATCCTACGAGGTACTCCTTTTTACAGTCTAATCTAGTTTACTACGTTTCTTGTCTGGAATGTGACAATACGCCACACTTCCAAATATTCGAAGATGACTGACTTTCAACTTCTTCCCTATGAAGACACCCTCGGGCTTTCTCTTCCCAAAACATTTGTGAGGAGTTCTATTATGGATATACACTGTTGTGTTGCAAGCTTCTACCCATAAAAATATAGGTAAATCCTAATCATATAACATAGCCTTAGCTGCCCCAATAATAGTTCTATTCTTATGCTCTGCTACTCCATTCTTCTCCAGATTATATGGAGTTGTCCATTCTCTTTTGATGCCCTCTTTTGCGTAGAAATATATGAAGTCTTTGTCTATATATTCTCCGTTATTATCTGAACACAATACCTTTATATTTTTCCTTGTTATGTTCTCAACGAGAGCCTTGAACTCCCTGAACCAATCAAAGACCTCATCCTTGGTCTTTAAGAAATAGATCCAAGTTTTTCTAATGTGATCATCAATAAAGGTGATGACGTATTCGCCACCACTAAGAGCTCTTATGGACATTGGACCATAGATATCTAAGTGTATCAATCCCAACACACTCTTTGCTCTACTTTTACTCCTTGAAAAAGTTGCTTTAGCTTACTTCCCTAGTACGCATCCTCTGCATATATCATCATGCTTAGTGCTACGAACTAGAACTCCTGTAACAGTCTCTCTAAGCATCCCCAGTGCTCCATGGTGTAAGTGTCCCATTTGTCTGTGCCAAAGCTCATTCAGATCATTTTCACCATTAATATTGCTTCCAATTAGTGTCATTGGAGACTTGAGATGCAACTTATACAATTTGTTTCTTTGAGCTCCAATTTGTCTCTTCTTATTCCATCTTGGATGTTTGACATATACTTTCTTTCCAATGAAGTATACATCGTATCCCTTGTCCTATAACTGGGACACTAAAATCAAATTCATTCCTAATCCAGGCACATGCAAAACATTGGTGGCTCAGATGCTAGTTCTTGCTTTTTGTCTGAAATGCTATGGTGCCTCTCCATACTAGAGTACACTTCATTCTATTTCCCATAGTAATCTAGAAGTCCATTTGCTCTTCTTGATAGGTCGAGATATATTCTCATACTCCATTCATATGGTCCGAAGCCTCGCTATCAATGTACTAGACATCGACTGATGCTGAACTTGCCAAGTATGTGAATTATTATTCTAATCTAGAATATAATCTAAAGACACCTTGATTTTCCATCCTTCTTTGTATTATTTTCCTATTGATTTCTGACGCTTTTCTGTCCTAACAATTGCTACAAAAATCTATGTCCCAGCTAAAGATCTGCTCTTAAAGAGAAAAAATACACTTCTCCCTTCTGCCTCTAGTAAGCTTCAATATGGAGTTTGAATTTCTTTGTCGACTCACTCAGAGAAAGGATTTCTCCTCAAAACTTCATCCTCCTTGGCTTTCGAACTATGTTGCCTATAGGGTTTCGAATTACTACCTCTACAGTAGTTTTGAAATCCTTCTCCTCTCTTCTTCTCTGCCCTTTTGCTTATGATCTGTGCTTAGGTTGTTCTCTCATGGAACAACCTATTGGGTTTATACAAACAAACTCCAGCCTTGTATGTCGTCTTAAGAAATCCCTTTATGGTTGGAGTTCAGGAAGTTGTCACGAAGGGGGGATAGGCTCTAGTGCCTCCTTCCTTCTCCTATTGTGTCATATTTGTAAATCCTTCAATCCTATCCCAAGTTGTTCTTAAGGGGGGATGTTAGGATATTCCGACACATAGGAATAGTTAAGTATAACTTGGTCTAGTATAGAGTTAGGTAAAGTGTGTTTCTTTACTATGTACATTTGTAACTTACAATCTGACGGTCACGATATGTAGTGATCCGACGGTTCATTCTCTCCTCGGTATTACCGACACTTGATCCGTGGCTTGACACCCAATTGGTCCATGAATTCTATTTAAAGCGCATGGAGGGTCATTTGTAGGTTCACCGTGCATGAGAGAAGCTTATGTAAATTTTCATTCTTTTATTAATAAATTGCCTGTAGTAGCCACGTTGGCGCAGGCCGTGGACTGTTTCCCTTTCTGAGGGTTTTAACCACGTCAAAATACTGGTGTATTGATCTGTGATCTGTTTGTGAGCGGTGTCCTTCTGGTGTTCTGTCTGAGGAACTTACCCTGTAAATTCCTACAAGAAACTTATGTAGAAAGAAGCCCTGAGCCGGAAGCTCGGTCAAGGGATATTGTTTTATTGGAATGTGATCCTAATAATGATATAACTCTTCTTTCACTCGAAACAAATACGGTTGTTTCTTCTCCAATCAAACACCTCACTAAGAAGGCAAGGAAAACAGATAGTGTGAGGGTGAATCTATTGAGCAAAGAGAATAAGAAATTGAAGAAAAAGATAAAACAATTGAGAAAATGGTTGAGAGAAGCAAGCAAGGCTCATAGGAACAAAGTGGAATTGAAAACTATTGATACTCAAAGTGAAAACCTCCTTCAAACCACTGGAACACAAACAGAAGACACCCCTATAAATTCAATTGAAATTCAAACTGAAATGCATAATACTGAAATCGTCGGAACTCAGACTGAAGGCATTTGCAAACATTCAATGGAGACTAAAAATATTTTTATCTTTCTCTGGATTTTGTGGATGCCGTTGTTCAAACAGATTTTCCAGAAAATTCTCAAACAAATAGCTGCATTTCACATAGAACTGTTGATATAGCAGAAACAATTGTTCAGACCGACTCGGTGGTAACCTATGATAATGTTTCTCAAACTAAAGACACACCTCTGCATAATTCTTTGGTAAATGATGCCACTATACAAAAGTTACAGAAAGAACTGGAAAAATCACAACATACTCTAGCATAGTATCAAAGAGAAATGGTACCCCAGCAAACACATAAGGACTTATTGAAGAAGTTTGATGAGTTGACTATAACAGAGGATGAGACTTATGCTAGTCTCAGAGCTGAGCAGAGAAAATTAAAAGAAGTACAGAGTCAACTTCAGAAAGCTATGGAGCAAATTAAAACTATGTGCTCCATTTATTCATATGCTTTGTCTTGTAGGTCATCTGCTAGCAATTACGCTATGTTTTTGCTTGAGAGGTATTTGGTGTTGAAGTTTACGACCATTAGGGTTGGTAAACAAGTCAAATTTAAATCAACCCCATACTTTATTCAATGTTGCAAGGAGCAGGATGAAAAGGTGAGGTGTTTCCTTTGTGAATTATACTAACACAACATTTTCCTGGAAGACCAAAGGGATGCTAATCCTAGCCCCTTCATCAGTGATGTTCAATTTCAAGCCTTCATTTCTTTTGTCTGTAATCAGATTAAGTGGGCTAAGGCATATAAAATTTTCCAAAAAAGGGAGCATGAAATAGATCTTTGGGTCAGGGGAGAACCTACACAACCCTTACACCTTTTTATACAACATAAACAATTTATGGAGCAACCGAAGGTTGTGGCCTCTTTAGGTCCTCTCCATAAAGACATTGTAAAAGTGAGAGTGGAACATTTCCAGGATATTAAAGAAGAAGCCCTACTTGCTGCAAAATAGAGGTGGATAACTTCCACCAACAACATTAAAAACAAAGAGTCATTTGGTTACAGAAATTTCAAAGTTGTTGTTGCTCATTTAGTTAAGTACAACAATCTTATTTTATGCATGGGCCCTACATGGATAGGCTGCCATTATAAAAGCCACATTATTTGGTATCCGCCTAATGGGTAACTTTTTGACTATGAATTGCCAGAATGCCAAGAGGGCCGAGCATGTGAAATTCTTAAAAAGAAAAATGGTTTTCGGTTATATCAAGAAGAGACCTATCCCGCCTACTCCTTAACACAATTGCATGTTAATCATCTTCTTGCATGAGGACATGCAAAAAGGTAAGCAGGGGAGTATGTTGGGTCACAGAAAAGGTATGTTTTTACCCTTGCATTACTTGGTAAATCGCTTACTTTTATCTATTTGTCTTCATTCTTGGAAAGGATTTGGAAGAAAAGATTGTGAAAGTTAGGTAAAATCAATGAACAAATTGCATGTTTTTAGAACGAGAAGACTAACTTTTGCTTGTTTTTATCCGCAGGAAATTAGAATTTTACAATTGTTGTTTAGTCGATAGAATGACAGTGCCAAACTACGAGGGAAAACCGTTCCTTGGCTACTCAGGCTAGCGAAAGATAGGAAAGAAAGTGCTAATTCAGCAAACAGAAATCTGAGCCACAAAATCCCAAGGATCTCTTGATCCTCAGGATTCGCTTTCATCCATTAGTTTTCCATTAGACTATATGATGTCGATGGGAGAAATGTTAGAAAATTATATATTATAGAGCAACATAACACATAAAATATATTGCAAAAATATAAACACAAACAACACAAAACAAGAGAGACACAAATATACGTGGTTCACCTAGTTTGGGCTATGTCCACAGAGAAACAGCTAATCCTTCCTTTTATATTATCCAGCAAATTGAAAAGATACAACCTACAACAGATCCGTTGTAATTCCCTCTTCGCTCTCAATAACCTCTCTCTTCCTCACTCAGAATCCAGATCTACATAGACACAATACAATTCCCTCATATATAGTGAGGGGTTGCCTTCTACGGAAAAAACCCTAAATTAAACATAACTTCTACCGTCAGATCTCTGCCTAATGAACGACCCAGATTGACTACGAAATTACAACATTTTACAAGGCAATTTTACATCTCTTTTTAGCTCCGGGGGCACTGCCACCCAGGCCCTCGTGCAGCGAAAATTTTACGAGTGGAAAACTGGAGTCCAATGCGGCGATACCTTTGAATACAAAAGATAATCAGGCTCCATACCCAACATGAAAAGGATTGGGACACTTAACCCATTATTGTATCGTTACATTAACAAAGCATATTTTGACATTACAATAACTTTGTCGTTTAATTATTTGAATTAATGGGAAATAAAGACATTCTCCCTTAATCACGTTATGAGCTTTATTAGCAGTAACTTCTGGAGGCTTTGTGCCCAGTTGCTAGAAGATTCGATGCTCTTTCGTGTCATAATTATTTCCTTATTTTATGCAAATCTTTGTTACTGTTCTTTTATGAAATCAAGTTATTCTTTACATTTTACATTTGCATTTAAAATAGATCTTTTACTTTAACATGTTGAATAGGTGAAACTGTGTCACATTTGAATGTTGTTCTTTTAATGAATTGCGTAGATTAAGATGAATGTTACAACTATTTGATGTTCTTTCTGATTTATGTTAAAGATTGAAGTAGTTACTTACTATTCTATTGCTGTAGTATTTCTTTCCATCTACTAGATCAGACAGTAGCCCATTAGATATGGTTTCTTTTAGTGCACATGCTTGAAATTCATTTCCTTTGCAAATCAGTTATGATTGGATCTAGATTTATGGTTTGAGTATGTTTTGAGATTTATTCTTTGAATTGTCTTTTATTTAAATTCGAGAATTAAGGATTTGTTAATACATTATTGCAACGATTTGATGAAGTGTTAGACTCATTTAGTTACGTAACAACCTCTTATCTCTATTGCGCAGATAGTGACGACATCCTTGAAATAAACAGACGAATCCCAGGTTGATAATGTAATGTAGGAATTAAGATTGATTTAAATAATCATCTTAGTGCACCAACATTTTGGCGATGTTGCCGGGGAGGTTATCAAAGATAGTAGTTAATTTGTGTCTCTGAAGAGAATTGGGTATTGAAAACGAGAGGTAAGAACCTACGTACCCAACAAGTAAAAAGCTTGCTCCTAGTGCTCGCTCTCAGAAGATACATAGAGGTTGTGTAGGAATGAATGACTAGGGGAAAAAAGATACTAATAGATCATAAAACACTACCAAAAACCACCAAATCCCAGGGATTGGCGACCCTTGGGAGACCAACCTTCATAGACGAAATCATTCAGAAAGCTGAATATCAGGTGTCAGTTGGACCTCAGAAAATATTTGGAAAATACTATACTTCGATCCCTTAAGTAGTAGAATCACCAACTATAGCTTAGGCCGAGATCCATAGCAAGACTGAAGGGTATGAAAAAAGTTTCCAAAGTTCAAATCACCAATATTATGGTCCTTCACAAGAGGGAAAATTGTGTAATTTGAGAGAAGGAGAGGGAGAAACTAGTGGAGATGCTAAGGCAGAGCCACAGGCATTTGAATTAGGATCTCTTGTGATCCCAAATCTGAGCAGTGTAGTAAAGCCCCTTTGGATTATGAGTGCTCCACCCACTCAGATAACACGCCTCGACCAGGAAATCCTCGAAGAATATTGGCACATCTTCGACAAAATGGCGAATTAACCACCTCAAGGTGAGACCTCGACATTGAAATATCCCATCGTCGACCTAGTAGTCAATGCCCTGATGAAAGCTATTCCTTTTCAAAATATCCCAACCTTTCATGGGATGACCTCGGAGAATCTGAATGCTTTCTTATTTGAGTTTGATGTCCCGTGCAGAGGTTATGATTACACCATCGATCCTCAAAAATTTAAGTTGTTCCCCTCTACCTTAAAAGGAGTAGCTTTGCGATGGTTTATGGGTTTAGGTGGACGCAACATTAACTCCTGTGATTACATGAAAATTTATTTTCTCACTAAATATCCAGACTACTATAGGACTAGGGAATTAAAAGATGAAAAATTTAAAATGTCTGCAAAGGATAATGAAACTCTAGAGGAATATGTCAAACGGTTTCAGTACAATTTGCAGAGATCCCTCACTCCACATTACCAAAAACAGTTGTGAAAGCCATTTTAATAAAAGGCATGAAAGAAGAACGGGTAGAAACTTTAAATATGATGGGGAAAGGTGACATTTCTCAAGAAGACCATGACAAAATTGTCTGATTGTGTATAAGGTATTTGCAAGGTAGCAAATGCATCAGGTTAGGAAGATGAGACTCCATGACTAGAGGAAGCAAACCTCCCAACAGAGGCGTGACAAGAATGGAGATCGACAACCTCCTGGAAGATTTCAAGACATATATCTTAGGCACACTGACTACATAGTTAGACGTCTTACATGCCAGACAGAGACAAGCTGAGGCAAAACAAATGCTAGCCATATTCTACCCATGATGTTGAAAGAAGCACAACCAAAGAGAATGTCCTTTGGACATGATTTAGATGTGTTCTATATGCATTAAGGACCACAGATAAATGTCCATCGCTTCCTAGATTAAAAGAAATATTCAAAGAATTTGAAGAAGGAACAGAGTCGACATACTTAATGACACAACGTCGACAATGGAAAGGACGACCCTCAGGTATGCCGCAAGACCCATCTTTGTTCTTTCCTACACAATATCATCAACAACAAAATCTTGGAACAACATGGTAAGGTCAATCACCTTTCTCTGCCTGGAAATACCAACAGTATTCCATGTCACCCTGGCCAAACCAACCCTTCCTAGGAGCTGGCTGGCCAAATCCACAATGCTTTTCCCCCTTCTAGCAAAATTCAACTTGTAATCCTTACCCTTCATAGTGGGTTGCTTCCACTTCACAGAACCCGAATTGGCCTCAAAACTGGAAATGCTCTATGGGGATGAGAAATTTACCCATAGGAGCGGGTTCTCAACCTCAACCCACATTGCATAGTCCATTTTAGAACCCTCAGCCTTCAATATGCCCCCAACTGCCAACTTAACCAAATCCGAATCCTAATAACAATAGACTAGTCCAATACGTACAAATTCTTGAGAGTTCGGATAATGATACAGAACCAATAGAATGTAATGAGCTTCGGCTAAGGTCAAGGCACATTATTTCCATAGAAGAAAATAAAGAAACTAAAAACGAAAAACAACCTGAAATAAATCCTTCGACTGTGATTGCTACAGAAATAAAACAGGGAGAAGACATAGTCGAGCAACAAAATTCAGATAAAATTATAATTTATTCTCCCCCATTCCCCGAGAGACTAGCAATAGTTGAACCCGTTGTCTATCCTGATTTTGATATATTAGGGGAATTAAAAAAATTGTGTATAAATATTTCGCTCTTCCAGGCCATACAAGACATCCCCAATTTATGCAAAAACAATTGAGTTATGTAGGAAGAATCCTGGGAGGAAATTGAAAAATCTACCAACAGTGCATGTGGTAGGAACTTTATCTGACATGCTTATGGGTAAATAAGAACCGATTAAATATGAAGACCCAGGGAATCCTGTAGTAACCATTCAAATACAAGGATGCACCTTTCCAAACACATTAGTAGATCTTGGAGCAACCATCAATATTCTGACTACTGAAACCTGTAGGGTTTTGAGCATTACAGCCTTGGAACCCACCTCAACCTTATTAGAACTTGCCGACAGATTGGTAGTCAGATCCGAGGTAACCTTACAAGACGTAACTGTTTTTGTTGATTCCTTGGAATATCCTGTAGATTTCTTAGTCATTAACCCAAGGAGTAGGCTAGATGGACATCCTTTGATATTGGGCTAACCTTGGTTAGCGACGATAGATGCTTATGTAGGATGTCGTGTAGGGAACATGACTATTACACAAGAAATTGTTGTGAAGAATCTTGTTTTGTATCCCCCTGCTAAACCAAGTCTACCTATTGTAAATACTCAGTTACGCCCCCTTAGATACTTGGAAGAAAACATCCTCTCTCCTCTCACACTAGAAGAAACTCTTGAATTTAAGAATCAGAGGGAGGAGGATGCGATTACAAATTTCATTAATAGGTTAGTTTTCATGAATAATCCGACATGCCAAGTATTAAAAGCCATTCTTGATAATGAATCAAAGGAAGATCCCTCCAAGGGTGCAGGCGATCAGCATATACCCACGACCATTGTTTATAATAGTAGGCTAATTGAGATTGAACCAGGAAAAACGCTTAACATTAATGATAACCTGGATAGCCACGAATAGCAAAGGCTTATTCAAGGTCTTCGGAAATATAGAAAAAGATTTTTAATGGGAATACTCAGACATGAAAGGTATAGATCCCCAGTTGTGTATCAATCATATCTACATTGAGAAGGATTCTCACACCATTCGGTATCCCCAGAGAAGGTTGAATCCTCACCTCAGGGATATTGTGAAAGAGGAATTGCAAAAGTTGTTAGATGTAAATTTTATTTATCATATCTCGGATAGCCAGTGGGTCTCACCGTTGGTAGTCATTCCCAAGAAAAATGGGAAATGGTGAATCTGCATGGAATACAGGGAACTGAATAAAGCCACCCTAAAGGACCATTTCCCTCTTCCGTTCATTGATCAAGTTATCGACACCTTAGCAGGGAAACACTTTTTTTCCTTCCTCGATGGCTTCAGCGGCTATAATCAGATCCAGATCGCCCTTGAATACCAGGACAAAACCACGTTTACCTATTCATGGGTTACATTTTCATATAGAGTTTTACCCTTTGGTTTATGCAATGCCCCAACCACATTTCAGAGTGCGATGTTGAGCATTTTTTTTATCTGATCAACAAAGGGCTTGAAATTTATATGGACGATTTTACCCCTATGGGAGTGATTTTGAGCAGGGCTTACGAAATCTAGAAAAGGTACTTGAACGATGCATTGCCGCTGGGTTATGCTTGAGCGATGTAAAGTGTCATATGATGATGATCGAAGGTGTGGTTTTGGGACACTACATCTCTGCGGGATGAATACCGGTAGATCCAACGAAAATAGAGGTAATTCTTGCACTACCCACACCCACTACCTAGACCGAGGTACGTAGTTTCATTGGATATGCGGGGTATTACTGTAGATTTATTGATTTTTTTTGAAAAATTGTTGCACCTTTGTATGTTTTAACTAGTAATGTTCAGTTTAATTGGTTTGAAAAATGTGATGTTGCCTTTGCAGATCTGAAGAAGTTGATTTCAACTACACCAGTACTACGAGGACCAAATTGGGAGCTACCTTTCCATATTTCTATAGACACATCAAACACAAAAATAGGCAATGTTCTCGGACAGGAGGAGGAGAAAATACCTATGCTATTATTATATCAACAAAAATCTCACTTTTACCAAACTCAATTACACAGTCATAGAAAAGGATTTTTAGTTGTTATTTATGCCATAAACAAGTTTAGACATTATATCATAAGGTATTCAGTGTTTTTGTATACTAATCATTCCACTATTATATATTTAGCCAATAAACCTATTACTAATGGGTAGGTGACTCGTTGTCTGTTACCTTTGTAGGAGTTTGATATTACTATTAATGAGTGATTAGGGAAGGAAAATCCAGTTGCAGAGTTTCTGTCTCGGGTACCTAAAATGAACGATCCGTCAGCAGCGGATGACCAATTTCTAGACGAACATTTGTTTGTTGTGGCAGTAAAGGAACCTTGGTATGTAGATGTGGAAAACTATCTAGTGGTAGGAAAACTACCAAGGCACCTGTCAGCTAAAGAAATAAAGTTGACTATCCAATGCAGCACCCAATTTTCTTGGATCAGTGGATGTCTTTTCCACATAGGGTCTGATATGCAAATACGATGATGTATTCATGAAGATGAGATCTACGACATTCTGGAAGCTTGCCATGACGAGCCATGTGGCAGACATTTTGCGTATCACAGGACTGGACATAAAATACTCGGATGGGCTATTAATAGCCCACTATCTTTAAAGATGCAAAAAAATATGTCCAGGCGTGTGATAGATGTTAGACGTTGGTTCCTCCTGGTCAAGTCAATGAGATGCCGTTACAGCTGCAGTTAGTAATGGAGCCTTTTGAATGATGGGCATTAGATTTTGTTGGCCCATTCAATCCATCATCAAACCAAAAAGCCTACATATTGGTTGCTACAAACTATGTAATAAAGTGGGTAGAAGTAGTAGCTTTGTCAAGGGCTATGGAAGAAACTGTAATTAATTTTTTGTTTGAGTTATTTGTGCGGTATGGTTTACCCAGGGAAGTGATAACAAATGGAGGGACACAGTTTGTAGGACATAAGCTTATGACACTCTACAAAACCATCATATTACACATAGAGTCACTTATCTGTATCATCTGCAGGTGAACGGGCAGGTTGAAAGCACCAACAAGGTCCTTGAGGCGATCTTGACTAAAATAGTTTCAACACACCGACGGGTCTAGGCTGCTATAATACCAAAGTCCTTGTGGGTTTATCACACAACTTGGGGAAACATTACTAGTTATTCCTTGTACCAATTTGTGTTTGGTAAGGAACCTATTTTTCCTATTGAATTTGAAATAAAGATTCTTAGAACAACACAAGAAGTGGGACTAGATCTGATGGAGGCCCAAACGAAACGACTTCAACAATTAAATGAATTGGACGAAATATGGCTACTTTATCTACATCGTACAATGATTATTCAACAACAAAGGGCTAAGTGGCATGACAATCTTATTACGAAGAAAACGTTTCAGAAAGGAGACTCTGGGCTCCTCTATGATTCCAGGTTTCAAGACTTCCCAGGCAAACTGCAAACAAGGTGGCTTGGCCCATATGAGATTCATGAAGTACACAACAATGGCACTATAACTTTGATTACCATTGATGGGCCTGAATCTCCTTTTCTAGTGAACGGACACCGGTTGTGACTTTATCACAAGTCGCTCACCAAGGAGTCTTTTTGCCAATAGGTATGTAGTGATCCCATTTTCCAAGTTTTAGCTACAAGGAGTGATGACCCGACAACTTTAACTTCATGAAAATTGTTCCTTTTCAATTATAAATAATGTATATATTTTTTGCGAACATAACTTGTTAATTTGTCCATCTTATTTTTTTACTTGCATGATTGAATAGAGTAAACATTGTTATGTGAATGAGTTGAATCTTTTTAAGAAACAATGTTGTTTAAAAATGTGTTGTTCCTTTCCAACGAAACAACAACTGTTTCTTCATCTCTTTTATCATTGTTTTGATATCGTTGTTCTCTTTGGAGTGAACAACTACCATTCTATTTTTGGGACAGTTGTCGTTCCCTTTCCAAAGAGAACAGTTGTTGTTTCTTTTATAGTTTGTGTGTTTTACAGTTGATGTTCCTTTTGGGAGGAACCACTATTGTTCCATTTTTCGGACAGCTATTTTTCTCTTCCAAAACAATTGTTGTTCCTTTTTACCGTCTTTCATACGTGCAGATGTTGTTCTGTTAAAAGAACAGTTGTCATTCCTCCAAGCGAGCTAGTGTTGTTTCATCAAACAAACAATTGTTGTTCTGTGCAACAACTAGTTTTTGTTCCATCCACTAAACATTTGTTTTTCCGTTCCCGATAGAGAATTTTCTATTCCGTTTCTGATTGAATATTTATTGTTCAATTCCTGATTGAAATTTTGTTGAATCGTTCCCGATTGAACAATTGTTGTTCTTTGCCGATAAAGCGCTTGTTGTTCCACCTATACAGTCATCTGTTTGGCTAGAAATTTGCATTGAAATCTCTTTTAAAAAGCATTCATATTGATTACATTATGATTCCTTTTAACTGTTTTCTAATTACATTTATTTTAATCTAACATGGTTCATCTATTAAATGACTTGCTATATGTATTTCCTTTGGATATATTCTCAATTTGATTCACCACCAATATCAACATCTTGTTGGTTCTCTCTTTTACACTTTCAAATGGTAGTTCCTTTTGACACAATGCGAGGAAAGCAAGCATATCATTTGTAGGCATTCTTTTACTTCTTACACCATCCATGACTGTTAAGGAGTTAGTGAGCCTCCCTCAATTTATAATGTAAAATTGGAAATAGGATAATTTTTTCTCAAAGAGGGTAGGAGGTCTCATTACGAGTTGACCTACCATGATCATAAGGACTTAACACAAGTGAAATTTATATTCTGGCTACCACACCAAGGTAATGGCCTTTCAAACATTATATACGTCTAAGGACAGGAGGTCTGATCAAGAGCTGACCTGTTCATTTTATTCTGCCTTGGTGAATGGCATTGTGGTTATCTGGTTACCATGCCAGCACAATGGTCTCTTTGCAGAAATATGTAAATAATAACAACAAAAAAGTCATAAGTTGAGGATACTGGCTCATTTTTGGGTTTAAGTGGCAACCCTATCGAGGCTATAGATGCCTACTGGCAGCAGTGGCTCTGCTTGTGGTATTGGAGTATTATTCTATATCGCCAATTCTTTAGTATGATAATACTTCCTATTTAATTAATCCAAAAGGAGAAACCACCATTGGATAATGTTTATACTTTCAAAAACAGGTATAAACATTGAAAATCTATTGAATGAATCACTTCAACATCGTCCAATTAGTTGATGCCAACAATCATTATTCTTTTCATGTCGTGTCAGATTTCGCTTTATCAATCACAAAAAGGTAAATAAATTCTCATAATGAATATTTACATGCTTTATTCTTTTTTCAATCATCTCTAACCACTCGTATGACTGTTAACTATTTCACTTCACTCCACCTATCAGAATCCTCTGCCAACTTCATTCCATATTAATGATGTTGTGTGTACTTCTTATTTTCTCATACTCCGAGGACAAGGACGCCTTTTTCTTATTGGAGGGGGAAGGTTATGCGCTATGATGATTTGACAAGATATAATTACCCAACTCCGCCATGACCTACTAATTTGACCAATTAATTAGTATTGCATTTATAAAAAGCTTTTTCTGATTGACCGATCATTATTATTGCATTTATAAAAAAACTTTTTCTGATTGAAACTCTTGCATGTGGCTTATTCGTTGTTGTTCAACACTAAAACCATAGAAGTAAGTTTATTGCATGCAGAGTGGTGAAATTGTTACAGGAGCACAACAAGCATGGGGGACAATGCCATTCACAACGAGGCCACACTATTACAATTAATAGAAAAACTCGAGCAATTCTCAAATGCGTTGGGTGGATGTAGTACCTGGTCAGGTTGCAGGGCTTTCACAATGATGTTGCACTGGAATTTTTGTAAAACTTACATAATGGACACACAACCATAAAGGGAAGAGTTATAGCAGTCTTCGAAGTGGTCATAGCCAAAGTCTCAGGACTTTAGACAAAAGGCATAAAGTGGACTAAGAAGCATGAACAATTCCATGAAGTTGTTGAAGTATTCAAAAAGTCAGGTGAAGAATTAATACGCAAGGGCAAGGGCATTCAACCTGCGTCTTTGAAGGAACCATGGCAAGAATTGGCAACAGTTGTTCAAAAATATATCACTTGCGATGGCCGACAGGATGTGGTACGGTCTATACACCTTAAGTTGTTAGCAATACTTAGGCAGAAGATTGTAGTTAATTAGCCATTCTTTTTAATCTTTACTGCATGATGTTGCTAGTCGGATTAGGAAGCCTAAGAACCCGCATGCTACAATTAGCCATCATGGTCTAATTAATCTCATTGTCACTCGACAACTAGCCCAACAACAATTAACCTGAGATAATTTTGTAAGCCTTGTTGTACGCTCATTATAAGAAAACCCATGAAATGCACAAGCACGGGAAATTGTTGACCAAATTGTAGAGAATGTTGATGAACCAGATAATGAACAACAAAATTCAGAGGTAATAATCTCAGGGAGGGCACGAAAAATGAAAACCTCTGCTTTAGCCTCTGACCTTGTAAAACAAAGATGTTCTAAGAGGATAAGTTCACAATAGAATATTACAAAATTAACAGAGACAACAGAACCATCTCATACACCGCCTATAAGTCCACAAGATGTTTTTCCACAGGGTGATGAAGAAGAGGTGGCCCACATTTTGGAAAACTTGGAGATGCTCTTTGAAGAGGAAAGTCAATTTGGACACTCACAAGATTAGGACCGTGCCCTTAGCTAGTCTGCCTCTATTGGTACTTCTGGTCATATAAAAATTTTATCGTCCTCTGGAGATATGGGGGATTCACAAGAACAAGGGGGGGAAATTTCCTCTATAAATGGAAGTCTTGAGCCAGAAAATTATGTACAAAGAAGCCCTAAACCGGAAACTCAGTCAGGAGGTACTGTTTTATTGGAACGTGATCCTAATAACAATATAACCCCTCTTTCGCCTGAAACAAATACAGTCGTTTCTTCTCTAATCAAACACCTCACTAAGAAGGCAAGGAAAACAAATAGTGTGAGGATGGATCTATTGAGCAAAGAGAATAAGAAATTGAAGAAAAAGATCAAACAATTGAGAAAATGCTTGAAAGAAGCAAGCAAGGCTTGTAGGAACAAAGTGGAATTGAAAACTATTGGTACTCAAAGTGAAAACCTCCTTAAAACCACTGGAACGCAAATAGAAGACGCCCCTGTAAATTCATTTGGAATTCAAATTGAAATGCATCATATTGAAATCGTCAGAACTCAGACTGAAGACATTTGCACCCGTTCAATGGAGACTTAGAGAATTTTTTCTCTTTCTACAGATTTTATGGATGTTGCTGTTCAAACATATTTTCCAGAAAATTCTCAAACAAACAACTGCATTTCATAGGGAACAATCGATATAGAAGAAACAGTTGTTCAGACTAACTTAGTGGTAACCTATGATAATGCTTCTCAAACTGAAGACACATCCCTGTATACTTCTTTGGTAAAGGATGCCACAATCCAAAAGTTGCAGAAAGAACTAGCAAAATGACAGCACACTCTAGCACAATATCAAAGAGAAGTGGTACCCTTGCAAATACATAAGGATTTATTGAAGAAGTTTGTTGAGCTGACTGCAACAGAGGATGAGACTTATGCTAGTCTCAGAGCTGAGCAAAAAGAAGTAAAAGAAGTACAGAGTCAACTTCAGAAAGATATGGAACAAATTAAAACTGTCTGTTCCATTTATTCAGATGCTTTGTCTTGTAGGTCACCTGCTACCAATTACGCATTGTTTTTACTTGAGAGGTATTTACTGTTGAAGGTTAAGGCCATCAAGATCGGTAAACCAATTGAATTTAAATTGACCCTAAACTTTATTCAATGTTGCAAGGAGCAAGATGAAAAGGTGAGGTGTTTCCTCTGTGAATTATAATTGCACAACTTTTTCCTAGAAGATGAAAGGGATGCTAATCCTAGCCCCTTCATCGAAGATGTTCAATTTCAAGCCTTCATTTATTTTGCCTATAATCAGATTAAGTGGGCTAAGGCATATAAAATTTTCCAAAAAAGGGAGCATGAAATAGATCTTTGGGTTAGGGGAGAACCTACACAACCCTTACACCTTTTTATACAACATAAATGATTTATGGAGCAATCGAAGGTTGTGGCCCCTTTAGGTCCTCTCTATAAAGACACTGTAAAAGTAGGAGTGGAATATTTCCAGGATATTAAGCTTGCTGCAAAACAGAGGTGGATAGTTCCACCAACAACATTAAAAAAAAAAGAGTTGTTTGGTTATAGAAATTTCAAAGCTGCCGTTGCTCGTCTGGTTAAGTACAACAATATTATTTTATGCATGGGCCCTACATGGATAGGCTGCCATTATAGAAGCCTCATTTTATTTGGTATCTACCTAATCGGTATCATTTTGACTATGAATTGCGAGAATGCCAAGAGGAATGAGCATTTGCAATTCTTAAAAAGAAAAATGGTTTTCGGTTATATCAAGAAGAGACCTATCATGCTTAGTCCTTAACACAATTCCATGTTAATCATCTTCTTGCATGAGGACATGCAAAAAGGTAAGCAAGGGAGTATGTTGGGTCACAGAAAAGGTATGTTTTTACCCTTACATTACTTGATAAGTCGCTTACTTTTATGTATTTGTCTTCATTCTTGGAAAGGATTTGGAAGAAAAGATTGTGAAAGTTAGGTAAAATCAATCATTAACATATTGCATGTTTTTAGCATGAGAAATCTAACTTTTTCTTGTTTTTATGTGTAGGAAATTAGAATTGGACAATTGTTGTTTAGTTGATAGAACAACAACACCAAACTAGGAGATAAAACCATTCCTTGGCTACGCAGGCTAGCGAAAGATAGGAAAGAAAGTGTTAATTTGGCAAACATAAATTCGATCGTTTAGCCACAAAATCCTGAGGATCTCTTGATCCTCAGGATTTGCTTTCATCCATTAGTTTTCCATTAGACTATATGATGCCGATGGGTGAAAAGGATTGGGACACTTAACTTGTTATTGTATCTTTGCATTAAATATAGCATATTTTGACATTACAATAACTTTGTACTTATATTATTTCAATTAATGGGAAATATAGAGATTCTCTCTTAATCGCGTTAAGAGATTTATCAGCAGTAACTTCTGGAGGCTTTGGGCCCGGTCGCTAGAAGATTCACTGCTCTTTTGTGTCATAATTATTTCCTTATTTTCTGCAAATATTTATCACTATTATGTTACACAATCAAGTTATTCTTTACAGTTTACAATTTCATTTGAAATAGATCTTTTACTTTAACATGTTGAATAGGTGAAACTGCGTCACATCTTAATGTTGTTCTTTTATTGAATTGCATAGATTAAGTCGAGTGTTACAATTGATTGATGTTCTTTTTTATTTATGTTAAACATTGATGTAGTGACTTGCTGTTCTATTGTTGTAGTATTTCTTTCCATCTACTAGATCAGAAAGTAGCCCATTAGATATGGTTTCTTTTAGTGCACATTCATTTCCTTTGCAAATCAGTCTTGATTGGATCTAGATTTATGGTTTGGGTATGTTTTGAGATTTATTCTTTGAGTTGTCTTTGATTGAACTTCGAGAATTAATGATTTGTTAATACATTATTGCAATGATTTGATGAAGTGTTAGACTCATTTAGTTATGCAACAAACTCTGATCACTATTGCACAGATAGTGACGACATCCTTGAAATAAACAGATGAATCCCAGGTTGATAGTGTAATGTAGGAATTAAGATTGATTTAAATAGTCATCTTAGTGCACCAACACTATTTAACTCATAAAATTCATAAATTAAAACTTCAAATATCGGGATATTAAAAAAAAAGTAAATCATCTTAATCCTTCACCAAAAACTCGACAATAGGCACACACAATTAGTAGCAGTAATATGCAAAATTGCCTAGATTTATGATATGGGTTTTGAAAAGTGTGTTTTTCTTTTCTTTTTTATATTCAAATGGGAGGTTACAGGACCATAAGGCATGGAAACCCCCTGATGTTGGGCTGAATCAAAAACAAAATACCTAGGGATGAAATTATTTAAAACAACAAAAAATTAGATCCTTAATGTCTCATTTACGAATTTTGTCAAACACACGAAATGCAAACTTTCATCTACAACTCTACATGAGGAAAGGCAACCCAGAGTTATGCTACTAAGATGTGTTCATTGAATTCACACATTTCTAAATCCACCATATCAGTTCTTGAAACATTTGACAACCCACAAGTTAATTCCTTTGACATTATTTGACAAGCCTATTGCAACGATTGCTACAATTTGACAAACACATGACAACCCTGATTGCTACAACCATTAAGGTTTTCTGTCAAATTCTAATAGTACTATAAGAAAAACTTGAATCACAACACATTGAATTATTGATAAGAATATGAAACACAAGCCATAACTGAAATTTACCTCAAACTTACCTCAAGTCTTTGATCTTCCAACCCATATTTTAGCTGCCATTAATTTTTTGCATTCTCTTTTAAGGGCTGATTTGTAATTCCTCCAAGTATATTTTGCGTACATTTCTATTTTCTTACTTCTCTTGTAAGCTGCAAGTTAGCACTTATTCAAGCATAAATATATTGATAACATTACTCATTCATGGATTTTGTCAAACACTTTGCAAAATATTCTAAAACCTTTTCTAAAACATGCATATAATTACCTGAAACAAAACCATAACTCATGAAATTCTTACCCAAGTCCTTTGGAATTTCTTTATTGTAATTACCTTCAACAATATTTGGATTTCCTTTCTCAAATTCTACAATACCAAGGTTAGTACAATAAACTACAACAATAATAGTTCCATAATAGCTTGAGATCTAAACATCCATACATATGGACCACTCTTAGTCTTCAATTTCAACTAGCCAATAAAATTCCAGATAACATAAACTTAAACCAAAATTAGATGCTTACAACAATTTAAATTTCTACTTTCATTTTATGCTAAAGCTATACTACAATTTTAGGAAAATGAAAATTATACGTGAAGAGATATTCAACTGCAATCGCTGAGAATATGATCCATCTTTGATGCCTTAACCAACTCATTTGAAACATCAGGTTTTCCACCCAACCATATCCTAGGAGAACTTCCCCCCCTGGAACCCCCGAGCTGTAAGAGCTCACAAGTAGTACCAAAATATAACAGTAGAGAGATATACAAGGCAAGTTAAGGAAGATAAGTTTCACTTCTTCCCAATACCACTCATGGTCAGCTCCACCAGGTAAAGATACTGATGAGCCTCGGTATTGCAACAATAATGCTAGAACTCCCAAGGCTACTAAATTTAATTATCAACACGGGTTTTGTACAAAATTAAGAGGTATCAACACTATATGTGCAGCATACAATGTGTCCTTCCTTTGCTGTCATGAGAGAAAAGAAATGTTGCCTATTTGCAGGAATGAAAGACTGAATTTAAAAATGCTTGTAAAGTAACATGAAATCCTCTATCTACTTATTAACACACTTTGCTTGCAAAAGAACCCTATTTTAACCCTATTTGTCAGATGTGATGTTTTAACTAATCTAAGCATGAAATCTGATCTAGAGAGTACTAACTCCTGTGTGCATGTGTAAATATAAAAGAACTCATTTTTTTAATCTTTTTGCTTTATAAATGCAAATGCTAATCTTTCATTCATCTTTGGCAAGGGAGACATGTGTGGAGGAAGAGGGGTACACTGATTTTGATGGCGTGGAGGTAAAGTAGGGGCCTAATACCAACTTCAATGATGATTTTTCTCAATTCAGGCTCAAAATAGGCTACTACAGGATGTACTAGTTCTCTTACACGATCCCCTGTTTTACTACAGGATGTTAGAGATTTACTATACAAAATTATAATTCATCGAATCACCAAGAAAATCAAATCCAAATTGGATGGGAAAATTTTTGTTATTGACTAGGATTTCTTAGGTCCCCATTTCAAGTGGAATCACTCAAAAAGACATCTGTTATCTCATGCTAAAAAATAGCAGAAAATTACTAGTCTAAAAATAAAAAATTTGAGAACTAGTGAGCTAGTAAATCCATCAAATGCCTAACATAATCAAGTGCAAATTTAATGGGGTAAATTTTGTTATGAAATAGAATGTTTTTCTGATATGATTCAAGTGGAGCCAAGTCGACTGAAGCTCATTAGGATGCTCTAAAAAATTGCAGAAATTTATTGTTCTTTGCCACAAAAGAGTTCCAGGAATTTAGATTTGGGAATAAGCAAGCTAATCCAAGTAGCTCAATGATTACTATGACCTTACAAATCTTTTCCAAGGATGAAATGATGCTTGTGATCCTGCAAAAGAACTTACATCAACCATTTAACCCAATCCTACAACAAGAAATCATTAATACTAAACGCAGAAGTAGAAAGAAATAAAAACAAGAGATGCATGTGAATAAGAAGTGAAAATAAGGAAATAAAATGATACAAAAGGGCTTTGAGGCTCTTAAGATGGCCAAGCCCAAGGAAACTCAAAGACCTATGGAGGAGAACAAGATTTAGAAGCTGAACATGACACCAATCTTCATTATTTTCATCAATACAATTACATCCCTGTAAGAAAATACAATGGAGCTGCAGAAATACGAGTTCTCTCCACAAGAACACTAATGAAAGTCCCACCCTAGAGGAAAATTCGACTTGGTACTTATACAAATGGTTCAGAACCATTCCCCATGAATGGAGGAAGCTTTCCCCACCAAAATCCCTTGATTAGCAGATTTGGTTCCCAATACTAGGAATCTGCATTAAATGGCAGGGAACACATTCCTAAATTTTCTCAATCATTGGAGTTCCACAATCTATGCCATAATTCCATAATATCTAATTGATTTATTATTTAATAGTGATCCTCCTGTAGTAGGGAGCAAGTCTCTAAATTATCTCCTCCTCCAAATCTTCATAATCTGCCCAATATTCTCATAATATTCCACAAAAATAAATAATATTAGGCACAAATATGCAATTATTCATAAACCTTTTGAATGAATATATTAAAGTTAAAAATACATTATCTCATATAAAATGATAGGTTTAATGTGCTGAAGGATGGTCATAGGCCTTAATCTATGTTTAATTTAGAGGCATGGAACTTAATTTATGTCTAATTTAGAGGCCCATCAATAATTAGTAATTAGTTTAGGAATTTCAAGTTCCTTTCGAAAGAAATTGGGTTCCCTCCAAGTCTTTCCTCACACACACACACACACACACACACACACACACACACACACACACATATATATTAAATCTCTCCCACGCTTGGCATCACAATGCACACCCCCAAGTGAGAATACATGAGACACCTATATAGGAGGAGCAACAAATTCTTGTCATAAAGGAGGAGTAATATGCATGCCTTGTATTCCGTTTATAGGAGTGTAACTCATGCCATTAAGGAGAGGTATGCATGCCTTAGTTAAGGAGAGTGTAACATATTCATTAAAGAGATTGTAAGAGGAATATTTTATGACATGTCTTTAATGAGTGTAAGACGAATATGCCATTCTTTGATAAGTGCATAAAAGAGAGTGTACTGTATTATTAGAACAGAGATAAAGTTACATAGATCCATGAGAATCACCAAGGAGAGAAGCGTGAAGTGATTGAGGAGATGAAGGCGACTTATAATTCCCTTTTAATAATAATATCATAGTCTCATAGAAGGTAACAATAATATTAATAATATTGAGGATTAAGTCGAGATTGAATTATTAGGATTGAGTAATGATAAGTTAAGTGATTTTTCTTAACCTATACTTGATTACTCATCGATTGAATATGATTTACTATTTTTGGAAAGTCACACTTGAGATGCTAGACACGACTTTCTATTTTTAGAAAGTCACTCTAGAATTGTTAGAAATGAGATTTTATTAACGAAATTCATCCCTCAGATCCCCATGAGTGGTATTTTTCTTCTGGAAAATAGGGATTCTACATCCCTATTGCATACATCTTTGTGCCTTAGTAGATTAAGGACTCTGCGCCCTGGTCTACACCAAGGATCCAGTATTCCACACCTTGATATTATAAATATTTTGGACTCTGCCTTCCAATCCTTTTATTATAGATCCAAAACTCCATGTCTTTATCTTTCATGGATTTAGGACTCCGTTCCCTAATCCTTTTAGTATATATCCAAGACTCCATGTCTTTGTCTTTCATGGCTTTAGGACTCCATGCCCTAATTTCCATGGCTTATCATCTACTCTACTTCGAAACTCCACGCTTCACCTTAAGGTACTGACTGTGAGCTCATACCCATCTGATGGTTTGTTGGTAAGGCCTTGTTCCAAGACCCGCGCAACTCACAATCTCATAGATCAAAGGAATCAAATGAATTTCATAATTAACTTATTCACATTTTACCAAAGATTGTGAATGCTTCCATAGTCATTTTGGTTATGGAGAAATGACTTTCACAGCCATATATCAATTGAACATCCTTATTTGCAAATAACCATGTCCCCTGTCACATCTTGCTCAATACAAGATTAAGAATATATAATCATAAAAATCATGTATCGTGACTTCCACAATCATTTATAAATTGAGCATCCTTGTTTTCAAATAACCATGTCCCTTGCCACATCTTCTTAGTACAAGATTAAGCATATATAATCATACAAATCGTGTATCATCCATAAATCAAAATTACCATATGTTCCACATAACCATGATCATCCATGGATCTATGTGTCTCAATGTTGGATCACCATCCATGTCATACACCTATGTCCAAATTAGGAAACCAAAAGAGAAACATCGATAATATGCTCTTAACCAAAATTAGTTCTTATACATACAACTATAGATATTATCATAAGCACATAGCAACCAGGTGACCCAAACTAGTCTATAGCATATAAGCATGTACATAAGTATGTCATGCATAATCTTATACCATTACAACAAAATCACCCTCTCTAAGTGTCACAAAACTAACCTTTCCAAGGTGGGACACTACATACTCCCCCTCTTGGATTAAACTTGGCCGGAAGTTTTCTTATAGTTGTCAGATGTCTATTTATATAGATATCTATTTACTTCATATATATCTTTCTAAAGTCCAATCAGTTTGTCTATGAAGACAAAACATGCCATTATTAATAAAATACCATGTATAGTTATGCCATACATATATTTTTACATACACCACAATATAAACTATATAAAAACAATCATATAAACAAGCATATTATATCTAGGTACTATTATCTATAAATGATATAACATATAAAACATATATTCATATAAAGGACAATGGTCTCATATCACACATGATTGTCTTTTCCTTATCTAATGCATTAAGAATTCAATAATATTTTATGTCTCATTCTCTTGGGTTCTATAGAAATATTGAGCTTGATAACTCACAAACAACTCCCACATTAGTTGTATAAACAACAATTATAGTGCATTCCATCACACATTCAAATTTGCATACAAGAAGCATCAAATTATCCACATACAATTTCCATTGAAACTATGCAACAAAACATGTCATATATGTAGGCCACTCTTACATCCCACTTGATTTATGTCTTCTCAATCCAAATTTCCCCTTTTTCATTTCATAAGACATCCCTACAATCAAAATCTTTAGGATCTACCTACATTTTTTACTAAATTTTTACTCTTTAGGAAAAAAATCACAATTTGAGGTTCAAAACATTTTTTTTTTTTTTTAACTAACAAGCTAAGGTTCCATATGGTCCGCATTGCCCACTTTTGTATTATAGACCATTCCTTAGTTCCCATAATCTTCATTATTATTCACTTGTCTTACTTAAGAATCAATTATGAATGAATCCGTTAGAAGATCATCATTCCAAAAAAAATTAAACATATCTTTTTTTTTGCATGTTTGTAAGCAAGAATAGCTCTCATAATTATGCAAATACAATATCTATATTATTGAATCTATCTTGATAACTTCAAGTCTTCTTGTTTTCCAACTATAAAATCGCTCATGATTTATTTCAATAATAAATCAATTCATCCCCTGATCATGGTGTGACAGAGAAGAGGAGGTGGGCCAACGAAAATGGGAAGTGGAGATGTCAGAGACCATCCACTCGAGCGCAAGGATAGAGAACACATCGGGATGTAGAGGAAGAGGAAAACAGGAAGGGCAGGTGGAAGGATATGGCAGGGAGACAGAAAGCCCCGAGAGAAGATAGGTGGGGTTACGAAGGGAAGGTAGAGAGGAAGGCAAGGGAGCCAGTGAGAGAGTGGGCAGAGTGATGCCAGCAAGTGGCAGGAATATAGAGAAGAACCCACGGTAGGGGAAACCAGAATCATGAGGGAGTTAATGAGGGTCAGAGCTGGAAGGGACAGAGGGTCGTCATTCCGAGGAGTAGGAATGAGAAAAAGGACAACGAGAAAATCAGGAGGACAAGTGGTAGGCGTGACAAAAGGTAGTAGGGAAAGTGAGGTAAAACAAAAGGTAAGAGAGGTATAAGATAGTTGCATGCGGAAAGAGAGAGCGAGAGTAAGAGCAGAGAAATGTGGTGAACTCAGGACAAGGGCGCATGCCGGTGGATGCAGCTACGTCAAATCAGGTCAACGGTATGTATTCTTGCATTTCCTTAATAACAGAATTATAGTAATGTCAAATTCAGTGGTTCTAGGGAAAGAGACCTGGGAAAGTCTGGACTCAGAAAGAGTCGGAACCAGGGTCTCCTAGAACACCACTTGGGTCAGGAATGAGGAGGAAAGGGTGAGAGAAGTGATAGATAAAAAAATTGCCCCTGAAGAAAGCGCAAAGAGGGAAGCAGGGAGGCCGAGGAGAAAAGAGAGAACCTGGTAAGGGATAAGGCCTAAGGAATTCAACTCTGGCTAGGTGGCTCCTGAGGCACGAGGGGGATAATTTAGGTAGTTGGAACAGAGAGGAATCTACCCAGGAAGCCCTAGTAGCTAAGACAAGGGACATCTGAGCTGCTGTGAAACCTATCTGGAATATCCTGAGTAATACCGAGAGGATAACCAGGGGCTCAATTAGAGCGAAGTATATAGAGAGGTGCGAGAGTGGAATGAAAAAACCTCGTGTAGTTCAGAATAAGGAGATGGTCCCCCCTTGTAGACTCCCCGGTAGGTCCTCTATGATAAACCATCCGAGTGAGGGTAGATGAGGAGAGATGAATCTGAGGGAAATAAAAAGCAAACTCAAGCCGCCAGGACTTGAGCAAGAGACCAAATATGAAACAATTAATTACAAGGCAGAATGGGAGGTATACCTACAGACTACTGATACTTCTTATGGTATTGTTTTAGGTTTAATCCTAATCTGTGTCCAATACAGTGTGAAGGCAAGCAAACACACAAAGGAAAGCGAACTAGGCGAAGAAAACGACAACCAAGACAACACAAGAATGAGGAGAGACGAAAAAGAAGTGGCTAAGAAGAGCAACTGAGGTGCAGACAAAGAAGGGAAAAGGACTGCCGGGGGGGGGAATCTCCAACAGAGAACAACGCAAGAGAGGGAGAAAGACGGGACAGGAGCATATGAAGACCCTCATATATGCGTACATGGCAGGGAATCCACCCGAGGTCAGAGCGTAAATAACAGGTTGGGAGCAAGAATTAAATGACAGTATCACCAACCAAGACATTCCCACTGAAGAATGGGAAGACATGGTACAAGACCTGGGAAACACCTGCGGTCGTCACACTTTATTCAGATAAATGATCCAACAACACTGGGTCATGAAGAATGTAGTGGCCCGAGCCATGACTCTCAACAAAGAACAGGCAGTAAACAAAGGACATGAGGCACATGAGGACACCAAATTGAAGGAACCCATCAGAGCAGATCACATCAGAGAGATAGCAGCAATTCAGATTCAAACATATCGAAACAACCTGGCACTAAATAGGATTGAGCAAAGTTTGCAAGACATGAGGAGAAGCGAGATGACAGGATCCAGTGCCAAAGCCCCAGCCGTCATGGAATCCTTGGACGAGCAGTAAAACAGAGATCCAGATAAATTTTGTTTTTGTTTTCATGCCAAATAGCTTTTAATTTTTAAAGTTGATATTCAATATAGACAAAATAGACAATGTTGTAACGATGATAGAAAAGGACTTATTTAAATTTTGGACAGCTTTTAACACTGACAGGTGGCCAGCCTGGTTTCCTACTGGCAGGTTGAGGCCACTTGTTACCATTGGAAAAAACTGATTATGGTTAGTTAATACAAATAGAGAAAGTAATACCAAGTTTACAAAAAAAAATCAATTCATTTAGTTTAAGGTTTTATTCCTTACTATTAATACATAGATATCCAAGCACAAAATTACTAAATCCAACAATACCTTCCATTCCACATACAATACAATCATCTTAAGTTTCTAAATCATGCAACAATTCCAATACATCAAAATGCAATCTCGCTTTCCTTCAATTTCTCCCTCATAAAAATGTCACAAGCACATATTCTTGTAAAAGAAGAACTCAAATAAGCTTTTCATTAATCACATACCTTTTTCCTTTAAGTTCAAATAAAACAATGTTCTCACCATAAAACATGTTTATCTTTTAAACATGTTATTCTCTTAACGATTTACAAGTTAATCAAATTTCAAGAAAGCATTTCACCGAGTTCATAAACAATATGATTTTGAATCGATTGCCTAACTAACAATAGTTTAGAGAAGTTCATGAGCTCAATCCTCATGGTTTCTCTAATTAAAATAATTTAAATAGAATTCAACCAATATGCAATTGATAAAATTATTAAGGAGGCTCTTATGGTTTTCCTAGGTCTAATTTGTCTTAAGCCAATAGAAAATATATTTCATCAACTTATCACAATATATTTTTTTTTTCTACATTTCTAGAATTTGAAAATCAATTTAATTCTACATAAATCCAATACATACAAAAGAATTACAATGCTTGAGGATAGATACCTAGTTCACACTTGATTCCATATATCAAAATCAGTTATTCCAAACATCCTAAACCACTTAATGGTGTTCACTATACCAATATTAGTATCTTCATTTGTAATAAAATGAAAATAACGGATTTAAATATCAAGCAAATTCATGTTACAAACCTCTATCCATTTAACTTTTAGTTACACATGATCATTCCTCCTTAATTGTGTCTATGAGATTTCATGAAAATAATTTGGTCATTCTAACCAAAAGAATTACTTAGTTCATAGATATATGTTAGTATGGATTCCACACCCATACACTAGTTCATAGATATATGCTAGTATGGATTCTACACCCATACATTAGTTCATAGAATATGCTAGTATGGATTCCACACCCATACATAACTTACGGAAAACGTAACCTTCAAGTGTTCCTTAAAATGGTTTCCACAACGCTTCATTCACCAGTCATTTAAGCCTCTTGTTTATTAGGAAGGTCATAACTCAACATGGTATTTGAGTTATTTCAAGTTATTTGATGCATAACGTCAACCCAAACTACACAAAATCATGTCAAAGAAATCATAGGAATTCCATTCTTACTCATTAAGAATGTATTTCCAAATCATATTTTAACATATCAAATTAATGCACATATGTTACTCTTGAACCTACATTCACAGTTAAAAGTGACATCTTCAAGGTAGCTTTTGTTAAGTTTCCATTATTGTAGGTAAGAAAAGACTCAAAATTAACATGGTGAACTCAATCATCATGTTAATTGAATCTTGGCCTTACACTTGTTACACATCACCAAAGCATTAACACCAAGGTCATCATAATATAGTGTAGATTAAGCCAATATTTTTCTTGGTAGATACAATTTCAACTAGTAAATATGGCTAATAGGCCCATATCACATTGATAATGATGCATTAAAAATATCTTACCATGCATCCACTCCACATAAATCAATTGAATTCTACATAAATCCAACACATACAAAAGAATTACAATACTTGAGGATAGATACCTAGTTCACACTTGATTCCATATATCAAAATCAGTTATTCCAAACATCCTAAACCACTTAATGGTGTTCATTATACCAATATTAGTATCTTCATTTGTAATAAAATGAAAATAATGGATTTAAATCTCAAGCAAATTCATGTTACAACCCTCTATCCATTTATCTTTTAATTATACATAATCATTCATCCTTAATCATGTCTATGAAATTTCATCAAAATAATTTGTTCATTCTAACCAGAAGAATTACTTAGTTCATAGATATATGTTAGTATGGATTCCACACCAGTACCTTACCTAATGGATATATGTTAGTATGGATTCCACGCCCATAAACTAGTTCATAGATATATGCTAGTATGGATTCTACACCCATACATTAGTTCATAGATATATGCTAGTATGGATTCCACACCCATACATAACTTAAGGAAAACATAACCTTCAAGTGTTCCTTAAAATGGTTTCCACAACCCTTCATTCACTAGTCATTTAAGCCTCTTTTTTATTAGGAAGGTCATACCTTAACATGGTATTTGAGTTATTTCAAGTTATTTGATGCATAACGTCAACTCAAACTACACAAAATCATGTCAAAGAAATCATAGGAATTCCATTCTTACTCATTAAGAATGTATTCCCAAATCATATTTTAACATATCAATGCACATATGTTACTCTTGAACCTACATTCACAGTTAAAAGTGACATCCTTCATGGTAGCTTTTGTTAAGTTCCCATTATTGTAGGTAAGAAAGGACTCAAAATTAATATGGTGAACTCAATCATCATGTTAATTGAATCTTGGCCTTACACTTGTTACACATTACCAAAGCATTAACACCAAGGTCATCATACTATAGTGTAGATTAAGCCAATATTTTTCTTGGTAGGTACAATTTCAACTAGTAAATATGGCTAATAGGACCATATCACATTGATAATGATGCATTAAATATATATGAAACCATGCATCCACTCCACATAAAGCAATTGAATTCTACAGAAATCCAATACATACAAAAGAATTACAATACTTGAGGATAGATACCTAGTTCACACTTGATTCCATATATCAAAATAAGTTATTCCAAACATCCCAAACCACCTAATGGTGTTCACTATACCAATATTAATATCTTCATTTGTAATAAAATGAAAATAATGGATTTAAATCTCAGGCAAATTCATGTTACAAACCTCTATCCGTTTAACTTTTAATTATACATAATCATTCCTCCTTAATCATGTCTATGAAATTTCATCAAAATAATTTGTTCATTCTAACCAGAAGAATTACTTAGTTCATAGATATATGTTAGTATGGATTCCACACCACTACCTTGCCTAACGGATATATGTTAGTATGGATTCCACGCCCATGCACTAATTCATAGATATATGCTAGTATGGATTCTACACCCATACATTAGTTCATAGATATATGCTAGTATGGATTCCACACCCATACATAACTTAAGGAAAACATAACCTTCAAGTGTTCCTTAAAATGGTTTCCACAACCCTTCATTCACTAGTCATTTAAGCCTCTTGTTTATTAGGAAGGTCATACCTCAACATGGTATTTGAGTTATTTCAAGTTATTTGATACATAACATCAACCCAAACTACACAAAATCATGTCAAAGAAATCATAAGAATTCCATTCTTACTCATTAAGAATGTATTCCCGAATAATATTTTAACATATCAAATTAATGCACATATGTTACTCTTGAACCTACATTCACAATTAAAAGTGACATCCTTCGAGGTATCTTCTGTTAAGTTTCCATTATTGTAGGTAAGAAAATACTCAAAATTAACATGGTGAACTCAATAATCATGTTAATTGAATCTTGGCCTTACACTTGTTACACATTACCAAAGCATACACACCAAGGTCATCATACTATAATGTAGATTAAACCAATAATTTTTTTGGTAGATACAATTTCAGCTAGAAAAGATTTCTAATAGGCCCATATCACATTGACAATGATGCATTAAATATATATGCAACCATGCATCCACTCCACATATCTCACTCACCCATTGACAATCAAGCCATTCACATGCTTGGGTTTAACCCCAACTTCTCAAGCACATTCTTTCCCAACATGTCTTTAAGTCCTTTATCATATTTCTAATAATTTGTCTTAACAAAAATATAAAGGAATATAAGAAGGAATTCTATTTCTTTCATGAGTTTCTAAATGACATAATAATAATAATAATATCCTTTATGCAACCAATATGCTTTCAAGTCAACATACACAATAACTCAACATTCATGCATCAACCTACAAGCAAGCATATTGGCCCATTAGGCCCTAGTGTTTTAATTTGGTTATGATACCATAGGTAAGGTCCACCTTACCAACCATCAATAATATAGAGAAGTGGTAAACATTAAGACTCAAAATGCTATATTTTTTTATGTTTTTGTTTCCAAATCCCAAGACAAGCACAAAGTCAACGTTTCACTCAAACCCCAAAGTCAAGCTACCAAATGACAACCATCACTTGATCCTCAACCTCAAAAATCATATTTAAAGGAAAGAGTCTTTAGTGGGATGAGTAAGTATCAAACTTTACGAGCCACAATTTCCAACAAGCTAATATTACTTCTATTACAATTAAATGTGTTCAAGAGTGACTAATTTGATTTTACTTTAAATACCATGCTTATGAGTTCTTTACTTAAAAGGAGAATTCAACTTCTATAGGAGTTGATGCAGGTACATTAGGCCAAGCACATAAAAATGATAAGTTATTAAAGTCAGAACAAGAGCTTATCAATGTGATGGATTCTTCTCATTCCAAGGCTAGAACATTTTAAAGTTCATCTGTGAAAAGTTTTTGATATTTAGTTAAGATTAGTTAGGAACATCTAGTTAAAAGAAATGATTTTATAGTTAGTAGGGAGTTAGAGCTAAGGGAAATTGGTTCACGTCCATGAACTCATTTCTTGGACAATTTTTATTTTTATTTGTTTATCTATTTTTTTGTTTATTTATTTATTTATTTTTGAAAGGAAAAAAAGAGAGAGGAACATTTTAGAAAAATAGAGATTTTGGGAGTGTGTATGGGGAGCAAGGGTTTTTGTTCTTTGTGTGAGATTGAAGTTAACTGAACAACATTTCTTAGACCAATGGTTTTTATGAGCAAATCGAATTTGTAAGTGTGTGTGAGATAGTTATTTGCATATGCATTTGTGAGGTTTGTGAACCTTAACATTAATATCTGAATATTGAAATTGATTTGGTCTTTAAATTACTGTGTTGAATGATGAATTCATGCACTGCGTTCTTTATGTTCTTTACATTTGGATGAGAGTAAAATATAAAGCTAGAGAACCATATTACAATTAATCTTTTAATCACAGTTTGCATCAAGTCTTGTGTATCGCAAGGAATCATTTACATTACAGGTTCGAGAATACACAACACTTTGTATCAAGCCAACAGAAGAAGGGGAATTTGTAAGGGAAAACTGTCACCAAACTTGCAGGTCAATTTCTTATTGAAGGAAAACGAAATTCGAAATTCTTCCATTTGAGCTTTGTGCAAAGCAGCGTCTATTTGGTAAATCACGAGCAATTATCCAAAATAATCCTTGGTTTGGGAGTTCTGAAGGATCTTTAAACTATGTTCTTACATATTACGTGACTAGGGAAAAACAACTTGATGTTCTCTTGCACCAACACCTATGTTTGCCATAACTGAAACTGAAAAGACAATTTTTTGTTCCCTTGCACCAACTCCTATGTTTGCAAAAATTGAAATTGAAGAAACGACTTGTTGTTCCCTTGCACCAACACCTCTGGTTTGCAGAGATTACAACCATCAATTTGTGGTATCAGAGCCTTAACGTTGTTGGTATCTACAATATAGAAAGATGAATAGGCAAGCATGAAGGGCAGGAGGTCGCGGAGGCAGACCCGTGGATAATGCAGAACTCCGGGAAGAGATAAGGAGACTGCAAGTTCAGTTAGAAACCATGGAAGTAGGGAGACAACGAGATCCTGAAGGTGGAGATGTTAGTGAGGTTGAAGAGGAATTTGAAGAAGAAGGAGAAACACCTGTTGAAGAAGTTGTTGAGAGAAGTATTGGGCTCATGTTCAAGGCGAAAGCCTAAAATCTATATTTACGATGGCAGTTTGAAAGATGAGAATCTAATAGATTGGATCAGTGAGACGGAGAAGTATTTTGAGTATGAGGAAATTGACGAGGATGAGAGAGTCAAGTTTGTTGTGACAAGGCTGAAAGGCCATGCTGCATTATGGTGTAGGTAAAATTCTAAGTGCGGACACAAACAATTCCTCTAGCCTGAGAGCGGGTCTAGCCACCCCAAGAGCACGTCTAGCCACAAACAAGACATTCTGTGGAAGATTTCCTTAGGTTAGAACCAATTAAGAGGGCCTACCTCTTAGTACACTATTCATTTGATGATGACCCTGTTTCCTTGCTCCAACTATCTTTCATTTCTTCTTGCTAACACCTGAAACAAGTAGACAACAATAGACAACAACTGTGATAATATACAAATTGTATTCAACCTACTTAACAAGTCAAGAAACATTAAGCCATAAATATGTGAAATGACATCTTATTAGGAAATCAATCGATAGTTGCATATTATTAAATCAAGAAGAGATTACAACCGACATCTTGACGTTACTGTTCTCCTCTGACAAATCCGGTTTCCCACACACTTCTGCTATCATTCCATGGATGGCCCCAATAATGATAGTCTCAAGGCTCTTCCCTTTAGGCTCCACACCAAACCAACTCACAGTTCTCCCTTAAACACAAACTAGAGAGCTACAAAGTATGGATAATTTTCTGATTACTCCAAACAGATCTTAATTAGCACTAGCACACACAGACACTAGCTTGTGCTTGGGAAAAGTGGAGGTTTATATAGCTTGGATGGATGGGAGATGGTTCCTCTTCTCATGGGAGAAGGTCTTATCTCTTGAGGTAGTTCCACCCTAATAAGGGAAAGGATCCCAATCTAACCTCCTCGGCTCCATTCGGCCTAACCATTTACCAGACTTCCATTACGAAGCTTCTAGAGCTGGAAGATTCGACTCCATATTTAAAAAAATTTCCAATAGAGGATCGGCACGACTGAGAAAGGGCTCAGTCAATCCGATCAGTGCTAGGGACAGTTGTAAACCCTGCATATCAGTGTGAGGAGGACATGGGTCATTAGCGCCGATCTTGTAAATTGGGATAAACAGAAGAGTTTGGGAAAATGATGCAAAGGGGAATTAATCTGCCCATGAAGAGGGACACAATGGGAGGTTTTTCATGATGGGAAAGCATGAAGGGTTCACTGCAGAGGTCCTCCAGGATCAAGGAATGGGGAGTACATGGATAGTGACAAAATGTTGTGTAACATGCATTATGGTGGGACAATGTATAGGCTGAAAGAAGGAAGAAGGACAAACCATTGATCAAGAGCTAGGATAGAATGGTGGCAAATATGAAGAGTAAGTTCTTGCCAAAGGATTACCATCTAACTCTTTACAAACAAATGCAAAATCTTAAACAAAAGATGATGACAGTGAGGGACTACACCGAAGAGTTTTACAAGGTGAATTTGAGAGCAGACTATGTAGAAGATACCCCGAAGAAGACAACAAGGTATATCAATGGTTTGAGGTTAGATATCCAAGATGAAATCAACATAATTTCTCCAAGGACAATAGAGGAAGCATACCAGTGCACTTTGAAGGCAGAAGAAAATATAGCTAGGAAGCAAAGCTCTGGCAAAGGACGTGGTTTTTCCAAAGGGAAAGGACCGACAAATGGAAGAGGAAAGTTTCCTGTGCAAAATAATGATGAAGGAAACTCAAATCAACAAGGGTAGTCAGAGAAAGAAGGTGGCAGCAGAGGAGGAAGACCTTACCATAGAGGTATAGGTAGAGGAAGAGGCAGAGAGACTGTCTACCATTGTTACAAAGGTAACAAATTGGGTCACTGATATTTTGAATGTCCTAAGAATGACAATACGGGAAAACGAGGTGCATACATAGCTCAAATTGAAGTAGTAGAGGCACAAGTACCTGAGGTAGATAATGTGCCAGATACTGGAGAGGTGTTGATGATGCACAAAGTCGTGTTAAAACCAGCAAAGGAGACTGTTGAACCTGTCCAAAGGAAATCCTTATTCTAGACAATGTGTAAGGCAAAAGGCAAATGCTGCAAATTGGTGATTGATAGCAAAAGTACGAACAATCTAGTCTCCCACGAAATGGTGGAAAAATTGGGATTGAAAAAGATTAAGCACCCCACACCTTATAAGATATTGTGGTTGCAAGAAGGACACTAATTGTTGGTGCATGAACAAAGTGAAGTTGAGTTTCAGATAGGCAGTTATAAAACAAGGTGCTCTGTGAAATAATGCCAATGGATGCTTGTCACATTCTTTTGGCTTGCCCATGGCAGTTTGATAGGAAGGTGATAGATGATGGAGAGAGAAATTGTTATAAGTTCAAAAAGGATGGCATCAAGCACACTATTGTACCATTGAAAGAGGAAGGTACATCTGAAACAAGTAGCCTAAAATCACTACTGCTTAGTGGAAAAGAATTTCTACAATAGATGGAAGAAAAAGAGGTAAGCTATGTAGTGGTTTGCAAGCCAAAGATAGTACTTTTGCACACTGAAATTGCTGATTTACCCATTGAAGTTCAAGAGTTGTTGCATTAGTTTCATGATATTGTAGTTGATGAGTTTCCAAGTGAGTTGCCACCCAAAAGAAGCATCAGTCATCACGTAGACTTGATACCGGGAGCAAGTCTTGCAAACAAGGTTGCATATCGAATGACACCCAAAGAGAATGAGGAAGTGAGGAAGCAAGTCCAAGAATTGTTGGACAAAGGACTAATAATAGAAAGTTTGAGTTTGTGTGCCATACCTATAGTACTAAGTCCAAAGAAGGGTGGAGAATGGAGAATGTGCACTGACTCTAGAGCAATCAACAAGATCACCATTCATTATAGGTTTCCATTGCCACAGATGGATGATATGATGGATTGCTTGGGTGGAGCAACTTACTTCTCAAATAATGACCTGAAAAGTGATTGTCATCAAATTCGGATTAGAGAAGGAGATGAGTGGAAGACAACTTTCAAGACCAATGAAGGCTTGTATAAGTGGATGTCATGCCATTTGGCTTGTCAAATGCACCTAGTACCTTTATGCGGCTGATGAATTAAGTCTTGAAGGAGTTCATTGGTAAGTTCGCCATTGTTTACTTGGATGACATTTTAATTTTCAGTCAAACTAAAGAAGAGCACTTAAGACATTTGAAGTATGTTTTAGAGAGATTGCAGTAAGAAAATCTATTGATTAACATGAAGAAGTGTTATTTTATGAAGAGTGAGCTTGTATACTTGGGTTTTGACATTTTTAGGGATGGCTTGAAAATGGATCCGGAGAAGATAGAGGCAATTGTAAATTGGCCCTCACCTAAGAACATTTTTGAGGTGAGAATTTTTCATGGCTTAACCAACTTCTACAAAAAAATTATCAAGAATTTTAGTGGAATTTGTGCACTATCATTGACACCATCAAGAAGAATAGGAAACCATTTTATTGGACAACGGCAACAGCCAAAAAAAAAAAAAAAATTAATTAAAAAAAAAATATTTCAACTATTGAAGAAGAAGATCACTTAGAAGCCGATGTTGAAGTTGCCAGACATCAATCATCCCTTTCAAGTGAGATGTGATGCTAGTGGGACAACCATTGGAGCTGTACTAAGCCAAGAAGATAAGCTCGTTGCATATTTCAGCGAGAAGTTGAATGAGTCAAAACATAAATACTCTTCTTACGACAAAGAATTTTATGCGTTGGTCCAAGCTTTGAAGCATTGAAGGAATTACTTGATGCCTAAGGAGTTTCTTCTATACATGGATAATTCTTCCTTACAATACACTATGAAGCAACATAAGTTAAATCATAAACATGCAAAGTGGGTGGAGTTCCTTCAAAATTTCACTTTTGTTTTGAAGCACATTAGTGAGAAGGCAAATAAAGTTGCTGATGCCTTGAGTAGGAGATGCTTAATCATGCAGGAAAGTCAAATAAAAATTTTAGGCTTTGATTATTTGAAGGACTTGTATGATATTGATATTGATTTTAAAGAATATTTTGCAACATGTAAAAATCCGGTCAATAGGGTCGGCAGTCCATGGAAAGAGTTTATGTTGCAGGATGGGCTATTGTCCAAGAACAATCATCTATGTATTCCCAATTGCTCAATAAGGGAAAACTTGCTCCAAGAAAAGCATAATGGCGGGTTGGATGGATGCTTTGGTGTTAAGAAAACACTTGGGCAGCTGAGTCACTTCTATTTTTGGCCTAATATGAAGGCCGATGTACAAAGGTACGTGAGTAGGTGCAGGTTATGTCAACATGCAAAAGGAATAAGTCAGAATGTTGGATTATACATGCCATTACCCATTCCCGATAGACCTAGGATTCGGTGAGTATGGACTTTGTTCTGGGTTTACCGAGAACTCAACGAGGTAATGATTCAATCCTTTTAGTTGTGAATAAATTTACTAAGATTTCTCATTTCAGTCCATGTTTCAAAACTAGTGATGCTACCCATGTGGCTAATTTGTTTTTTGATGAGATTGTTCGGTTGCATGGTTTTCCAAAAAGTATAATCTCTGACAGGGACACAAGATTCACTGGACATTTCTGGAGGATCTTGTTGAAGAAAATTGGCACTAAGCTAAATTTTAGCTCAGCCTATCATCCACAGTCTGATGGGAAAAGAGAGGTTGTAAACAAGAGTTTGGGTAATTTTTTGAGGAGTTTAGTAGGTGACTGACCAAAGTAATGGGATCATGTGCTAGACCAGGTTGAGTTTGCCTATAATGAGTCACAAAATAGGAGCACAGGAAAAAGTCCATTTCAAATCTTGTACGACATGCATTCGAGGGGAATTTGTGAGCTAAGAGACTTGGGAAAGCTTGAGCATAGAAGTGTTGATGGAGAGGATTTTGCAACAGCCATGAGTGAGTTGCATGAGAAAGTAAAACAAAGATTACAAGATACAAGCAACATCTACAAGAAATGAGCAAATTTACAATAGAAGGAGGTAAACTTTGAAGTGGGATATGTGGTCCTAGCTCACCTAAGAAAAGAGAGGTTTCCAAGGGGAGAATATAACAAATTGAAAATGAAGAAGATAGGACCTTGTAAAATCCTGTGCAAGTTTTCAGTGAACGCTTATGAGCTGAAGTTACCTCCAGGAATTGGCATTTCACTCATTTTTAATGTAGCATATTTTATCCCTACACAGTTGGTGATGTAGATCAAGCTTTTGGGAATCTTGACCAGGATGAAGGAAAGGAACAACAGTGGCTGAAACAAATGCCTGTGGCAAAGAGTTTAGAGGTTGAACAGATTTTGGATACACGTTTTGCTCAGAAGACTAGAAGGAGAGAATACTTGGAATATCTTGTGAAGTGGAAAGATCGCCTGATGGAGGATTCTACTTGGATGGATGAAGTAGCACTATAGAAAGCGAGTCATTCTATAGAAGATCTTATGAGCAAGAGCTCATAAAATTTTCTTTCTTGGGGAGTTTGATGTAGGTGCATTAGGCCAAACACATAAAAATAATAAGTTATTAAAGTTAGACCAAGAGCCTAGAAATGTGATGGATTGATTATATGCCGAGGATAGAAAAATTTAAAGTTCATTTGTGAAAAGTTTTTGATATTTATTTAAGATTAGTTAGGAACATCTAGTTAAAAGAAATGGTTTTATAGTTAGTAGGGAGTTAGAGCTAAGGGAAATTGGTTCACATCCATGAAATCATTTTTTGGACAATTTATTTATTTATTTACTTATTAGTTTTGAAAGGAAAAAAAGAGAGAGGAACATTTTAGAAAAAGAGAGATTTTGGGAGTGTGTACGGGGAGAAAGAGTTTTTTTTCTTTGTGTGAGATTGAAGTTAACTGAACAACATTTCTTAGACTGGTGGTTTTTATCAGCAAATCGAATTTGTAAGTGTGTGTGAGATAGTTATTTGCATATGCATTTGTGAACCGTAATATTAATATCTGAAGATTGAAATTGATTTGGTCTTTAAATTACTGTGTTGAATGAGGAATTCATGCATTGCATTCTTTCTGTTCTTTACATTTGGATGAGATTAAAATATAAACCTAGAGAACCATATTACAATTAATCTTTTAATCACAGTTTGCATTAAATCTTTTGTATTGGAAGGAGACATTTACATTACAAGTTTGAGAATACACAACACTTTGTATCAAGCCAATAGAAGAAGGGAAATTTGTAAGGGAAAACCATCACCAAACTTGCTGGGTCAATTTCTGATCAAAGGAAGATGAAATCTGAAATTCCGCCGTCTGGGTTTTATGTAGAGTAGGGTCTATTTGGTAACACATGAGTGATTTTACAAAAAGATCCTTGGTTTGGGAGTACGAAAGTGATCTTTAAAATGTGTTTTTACAGACTGCGCGACTCGGAAAAAATGACTTGTTGTTCTCTTGCACCAACACCTTTGTTTGTTGAAACTGAAACTGAAAAGACAATTTGTTGTTCCCTTGCACCAATGCCTGTGCTTGTAGAAATTGAAACTGAATAAATAACTTGTTTTTCCCTTGCACCAACGCCTGTGGTTTGCAGAGATAGCAACCATCATGAGTGGTATGTAATAATTATGAATTCAATTTTACTTTACAACAATTCACTTACTCAAATTTGACTTTATCAACATGAATTTTAACTCAATGGGATTATCACGGATATTCATTGAGACAGGGCCAGAAACATCTTGGCTATAAATCCTAATTTCACTTAGGCATTTTTTTAATAACAATTCATAAATGTAAATAGCTAAAACCATTGAAGCATTATGGAAAACAATTTGCAAGCATACAATATACAACGGTTGAGGCATTTTGTCAACCACTTGGTGGCCATCATCTCTTAAGACAATTTTAACAACCATTAGCAACATGAATATAAGATTCTTACTCAACCTATTTAATTCATAAAATTCATAAATTAAAACTTCAAAAATTGGGATATTAAAACAAAAACTAAATCATCTTACTCCTTCACCAAAAACTGGACAATAGGCACAATCGTTAGCAACGGTAATCTGCAAAATCACCCAGATTTATGATATGGGTTATGAAAAGGGTTTTTTTTCTATGCTAATGGGGGTTATAGGGCCTTAAGGCACAGATACCCCATGATGTTGGGAAGAATATAAACCAAAGTGCCCAGGTATGCGGTTATTTAAAACACCAAAAATTTAGATCCTTAATGTCTCATTTACGAATTTTTCCAAAGACATGGAATGCAAACTTTCATCTATAGCTCTACATGAGGAAATACAATCCATAGTTATGCTACTAAGGTATGTTCATTGAATTCGCACATTTCTAAATCCACCATATGATTTCTTGAAACATTTTACAACCCACAAGATAATTCCTTTGACATTATTTGACAATCTTATTACAACCATTACTACAACTTGACAAACACATGACAACCCAAAATGCTACAACCATTAAGGTTTTCTGTCAAATTCTAATAGTACTACAAGAAAAACTTGAATCATAAAACATTGAATTGTTGATAAGAATATGAAACATAAGCCATAACTGAAATTTACCTCAAACTTACCTCAAGCCTTCGATCTTCCAAACCATATTTTAGCTGCCATTATTTTTTTGCATGTTCTTTTAGGGACTGATTTGTAATTCCTCCAAGTATATTTTGGGCACATTTCTATTTGCTTACTTCTCTTGTAAGCTGCAAGTTAGCACTTATTCATGCAAAAATAAATTGATAACATTACTCAATCATGGATTTTTTCAAATACTTTGCAAAATATTCTGAAACCTTTTCTAAAACATGCATCTAATTACTTGAAACAAAACCATAACTCATTAAATTTTTACCCAAGTCCTTTGTAATTTCTTTTTTTGCAATTATCTTCAACAATATTTGGCTTTCCTTTCTCAAATTCTACAATACCAAGGTTATTACAATAAAATACACCAATAATAATTCCATAACAACTTTAGATCTAAACATCCATACATATAGACCACTCTTAGTCTTCATTTTGAACTACCCAATAAGATTCCAGATAACATAAGCTTAAATCAAAATTCGATGCTTACAACAATTTAAATTTTTACTTTTTATTTTATGCTAAAGCTATACTATAATTTTAGGACAATGAAAATTATACCTAAAGAGATATTCAACCCCAATTGTTGATAATATGATCCATCTTTGATCCCTTAACCAAATCATTTGAACCATCCTGATATGAAATGGGAACCTAAAGGCTTCTTGTCAAACTTACAAGAACCTCTCCCACTCCAAAGCTTATATATTCCCAAGATCTATGATTATGATTGATAATTGCATAATTAAAAGTGCTTGAAAGAGGTGTATCATTTTGTTTGCCTTTAAAATGTTAAGTTCTTATGTTCATTTGCTTCAACTGATATGAAATGCATAAAACATAAATAAAGCAACAAATAAGCAAACCACAAGAGACAACAATATAATATGGAGTTCACCCTGATATCTTGGGCTACGTCTCCTTGAGCTCTAATCAACTCAATTAGGCTCTTTGGGATTATGGATAAATTCTTTTACAAGTTCCACACTCAACTCCAAAAGGTTACAACTGAACCATTGGGCTTAGAATACCATTTTTATCCCTGGCCGTTTGGCTCTCTGGCTCTCGGCTCTTGGCGTTGGCTCTCGGCTCTGGCTCTGGCTCTGCCTCTCGGCTCTTGCTCTGGCTTTGGCTTTGGCTTTGGCTCTGGCTCTGGCTCTTGGCTCTCGGCTCTATGGCTTTGCAACTCTGATGTGCTCAAGCTCTCTGGCTTTGCAACTCTACTGCGCTCAAGCTCCTTGGTTTTGCAACTCTGCTATGCTCAAGCTCTCTAGCTCTGCAACTCTGTTGTGCTCAAGCTCTCTGGATTTGCAACTCTGCTATGCTCAAGCTCTCTGGCTCTACAACTCTGCTGCACTCAGCTCTCTGAGGAATCACCCTTTTTCCATCACCCCCAACCTCTGGTGGCTTCTCTAGCTTTCTCTGGAACTGTGTCTCTGCCTCCAACCTCTAGTGGCTTTGCCTCTATTATCTCTCTGAAGGAAAAACTGGCTTCTTCACTTGGCTCTCTGGCCTTTGAGGAACCCTCCGACTCTGTAACTTCCATTTGTTCCTTTGTCCCCAATCATGAGGAATCATTCCTTTCTGTGGCTCTGTGTCTCTTCTACTGGTCCTCTGGCTCACTGGCTTTGTGGATCTGTGCTTGGCCCTCTGGCTCACTGGCTCTATGGCTTTGCATCTTCTATAACGCATCCCTATTACAAAAACACCTGCTCATAGTGTGGCACAGGTGTGATGGTTGTTTCCAAATGGAAATGAACCGATGGCTACAGGAAACCCGATCATTTGGCCTTTCTGTGCAGAAATCCCGAAAATCGCCAAATAACGGAATACACAGGCGAAACGCATCATGGGTCGTTTAACCAGACTTTAAATAATATATAACCACATCTATATCCCTCTCGGTTTTGTGTTCTTCATCGTTCATCGCAAATCACATTGCCTACAGCCAAACACCAAATACACAGAAATACACGAAAAATCCGAAAATCCGGATTTCAAAATTTATGCAATCACATTCGTAAACCTCATCGGGTCCGTGCCTCAATCGCATATCACAATCACACATCACATATGTCAACAACCCTTTGTATTGGGGATTCTCTGATCTCCCTATCTCCGATCACTCCGATCGGTGCCCCATCGGCTATTGGCGCATTGACCCATCGATACTTCGGTTATCGGCTATCGGCCCATCGACACATCGGCTATCAGTGGTTGGCTTATCGTTGGTTCCATGGCCCATTGTCCTTATCCTTTCCTGATCAGTGATCGCTGATCAACAATCAGTGCTATCGCTTGATCGGCGCCATCGCATATCGGCAAGTCTCAATGCCATAGGTCTTGGTCCTTTTCCCATTGATTTGAGCGATGCGATAAAACCATCTACATTGTTGATTTGTGCGTCCCATCTAACAGTCCACATGCAATCGCGCTGCCGCTATCACAATTCTTAAGGCCAGGTCCTTTAATGCTCCACTTGGCTTTTCTCCGATGTGATTTCCTTAAGGAACGCATATAAAGCCTTAAGCCCATTTTTATAAGAAATTGCCTCATTTTCTAAGGATAATGGGCAATCTTCTTTTTGCAATAACTTCTTCTTTCAAAGTCCGTTTTAGCCCATTCAAATCGTAGTAGATTCAAATTGAAAATATCTACATAATGAGACTATTCCCGAAAGCATCCTTTGACTTCCATTTTCCTTTGTGAGGAAGATTTTAGACTTAGAAGTCTATTCTAGATCCATTTTGGATCACGCCTTCCCACTAAAAAGCTTTAGGACTCCAAAAGACTGATATATTGATTTGAACAGTAAATGAGAGTACCTCACCGTCTTCTTTCAGCCTCCATACACTTGCCTTGCATAGTGCCTCTGAACCATAGCCTTTGAACACTCCCTTCCTGGATGTGCTTGTCCTCTTGGGAAGAACTGTCTTCCTCCTTAACTTCCTACAGAAATCCTGCTGAGAAGGTCATAGGAGGTAGTTTGAACTTCTCTGCCTTGATCATTGATCCAAGGTGGCTCAAACCCATGTGAAGTTACATCTGCTTCACAAAATTTCCATTTGTACCTATTTGACATACTGTCAACAACAACTGTTAACAACAACAAGATTACAGACAACAACTGGATGGCCTAAAATCTTGCTTCAACAAAAGAAACAGATTTCACATCTTGTGAACACCTCCATGTCTTTACATTTGCATACAAATGATTGACTAGATAACAAGCCAACAAAACATGCCTTTAAAACAATTGACCCTTCAAATAAAGCATGTAGAAAAAGAATTCTGCAGTTATTTTTCAAAGATGAAACACTTCATCATCATCTCCATCTTGGAGACCAAATCAACTTTTCTCAAGTCAATATTGCATTACATGCATGTTTAAAAACAAAGAAATCAACCCTTCAAGTTAATTACACATACATGTTCAAATACAAGGAAATCTTCAACATCCTTGTGGTCATGCATTTCATGCTTATGCTTACATTTCATCTTTCAACTTTCGCTTAAGCACACTGTACTTTCGAAGCTAAAATGAATATAATGTTGCATCCTTCAACTTTCGCTTAAGTATGCTGTACTTTCGAAGCTGAAATGAACATAATGTTGTAGCAATAAAGTGAGTCTCCTACTCAACTTTTCCATTCACCTTCTTGGTAAATCCTGCAACTTGCATTTCATTAACAAAGAAATGCAAATAGATGCATTATATCAATAGACATGCAATCTTAATTGGATAAGAATTCTAACCATTTCTTACCAATCCATTTCAGAGGTGCTACATTTGTCTGCACATCGGCATCAACATGTGAATCATCTTGAAACACATCAATCATGGAATCTCTCTTTCCATTCATGCCATTTTCTCCTTCCTCCTTCTTCAAGTTTTGTGGAAGCATTGTTGGATTCAAAGTCCAACACTTTTTAGCAATGTGTCCTTGCTTATGGCAGTGAGTGCAATGCATGTGCATCTTCTTGACAGCACGATTTGCCTTGTCCAAGGGACCTTTGGCTTTTTGCTTCCTTTCCTTCAAAAGTTTCATGTATGTGGCCATTCTCTTCCAACATCTAGAAACATCATGGTTAACCAAACCACAAAAGGAACTTGCAATTCTTTTCCCATACTTATATGAAAATTTATCATGCTTTACACAATCAAAAGGAATATGATTAGAACCAGATTTATACCTTTCTCTTTCACCTTTATTGCCTTCACGAGGAGGTGAATTGAATGAAGAAGTAGCTCCTCCGGAACACCATCAACCTCTTCAATTGGTTTCAGAGTTTCCACAACTCTCTGGTTCAAGTGTATGCTGATATACACCTTCTTTCTGCAAAGTATGCTTCACACTATTGCATTCCCCAAGAATACAATCTTCACAATCTTGAGGTAGAAGACGTGTAATGAAACTCCTTCTTGGAGTTGTTTCAATGGTCTTCATGACAACTTTGGAACTTTCTCCATAAGACTGTCCATAGCAAAGACCCAAATACTTAGGTCTTTCCTCAACTATTATTGGCTCAACAATACCCTGTGCATGTTTGCCCAAGCCTTTTCCTTCATAGCCCATCTTGGACATTAACTTGGACCCTATGCCTCTGGTATGTTTTTCAAAAGAACCAACATAAATATTCTTAGAGGAAATTGAAGACAAACTGGAATTATTTACCTCTTCTTCAAGCTGATACTTGACTAAGGCTTCTTTTGCAACAAAGAGCTGTGTCTCCAAGTCATGCATCCTTTTCAGGTTCATATTTGAAATATGAAGTTGCCTCTCCATTTCTTGCAATTTGTTAGAAAGAAACTACTCCTCTTCCTTCATGGAATTCAACTACTCTCTAAGTCTGGTGCTCTTCCTTTCATCCTCATACGTTTCTCTCACCATATCCATCATGCTGAACAAGTCTTGCTTCATGTCTTCATCAAAGAATCTTGTGAAGAAAGAAGAATTTGAGAACTCGCTTGTAGAAGTAGTCATTATTAAAATGAACAAAAGAACTTCAAACAAGATTAACAAAGAGCTTATTCAAGCAACCTTTTGCAACAAACCTCTTGTGATTCAAGGATTGCCTTGAGGTCCTTTGGGATAAGAAGAATTCCTTCAGCCCTTCTTCCTTCTTGTCCTCTCCTGGACTTAGCTATCAATAGCTTTCCCTGAACCTTTGCAAACTCAAACAATAGTCAGTTTACAAACAATCAAACAACAAAATCCTTGCTACTGTTTGAACACCTTTCAAGTCAAACAAGCATATAGATTTCTCTCTCAATCAAGCATTCTGATCTGATATCACTTGCATCATGACACAACCTGCTTCATGATACAACATGCTTCATGATACCACCTGCTCCATGATACCACCTGCTTTTGTATGGCTCTGATATAACCAGCTCGGATATAACCAGCTCTGATACCACCTTCTTTGAAGGTGGGGTTAATCAACCTAATGCTTTGATACCACCTGATTTGAAATGGGGACCTAAAGGCTTCTTATAAAACTTACAAGAACCTCTCCCACTCCAAAGATTATATATTCCCAAGATCTATGCTTATGATTGATAATTGCAGAATTAAAAGTGCTTGAAAGAGGTGTATGCTTTTGTTTGCCTTTAAATTGTTAAGTGCTTATGTTCATTGCTTCAACTGATATGAAATGCATAAAACATAAATAAAGCATAAAATAAGCAAACCACAAGAGACAACAATATATTATGGAGTTCACCTTGATATCTTGGGCTACGTCTCCTTGAGCTCTAATCAACTCGATTAGGTTCTTTGGGATTATGGCTGAATTATTTTACAAGTTCCACACTCAACTCCAATAGATTACGACTGAACCATTGGGCTTAGAATACCATTTTTTATCCCTGGCCGTTTGGCTCTCTGGCTCTTGGCTCTTGGTGCTGGCTCTTGGCTCTGGCTCTGGCTCTTGGCTCTCGGCTCTCTGCCTTTGCAACTCTATTGCGCTCAAGCTCTCTAGCTCTGCAACTCTGCTGCAGTCAAGCTCTCTGGCTCTGCAACTCTGCTATTCTCAAGCTCTTTGGCTTTGCAACTCTGCTACGCTCAGATCTCTGAGGAAACACCACTTTTCCATCGCCCCCAACCTCTGGTGGCTTCTCTGGCTTTCTCTGGAACTGCATCTCTGCCTCCAACCTCTGGTGGCTCTGCCTCTATCAGCTCTCAGAAGGAAAAATTGGCTTCTTCACTTGGCTCTCTGGCCTTTGAGGAACCCTCCAACTCTACGGCTTCCATCTGTTCCTCTATCCCCAATCATGAGGAATCATTCCTTTCTGTGTCTCTTCGATTGGCCCTCTGGCTCACTAGCTCTATGGCTCAGCGCTTGGCCCTCTAGCTCACTGGCTCTGTGGCTCTGTGTCTTCTATAACACATCCCTATAACAAAAACACCCGCTCATAGCTTGGCACAGTTGTGATGGCTGTTTCCAAATGGAAAGGAACCAGTGGCCATAGGAAACCCAATCGTCTGGCCTTTCTACACAGAAATCCCAAAAATTGCCAAATAACGGAATACACAAGCAAAATGCATCATGAGCCGTTTAACCATACTTTAAATAATATAGGATCACATCTATATCCCTCTCGTTTTGCTTTCTTCATCGCTCATCACAAATCACATTCAATATGGTCAAACACCAAATACAGAGAAATACACGGAAAATTTGAAAATCCGGATTTCAAAATTTATGCAATTGCATTTGCAAACCTCATCGAGTCCGTGCCTCGATCGCATATCGCAATCACACGTCGCATATGTCAACGACCCTTTTTATTGGGGATTCGCCGATCTCTCAATCTCCGATCACTCTCATCGGCGCCCCATTGACTATCAACCCATCGACCCATCGACACTTCGGCTATCGGTGCATCAGCCCATCGGCACATCGGCGATTGGCTTATCATTGGTTCCATGGCCCATGGTCCTTATCCTTTCCCAATAAATGATTGTTGATTGCTTATCGGCGCTATCGCTTGATCGGCGCCATCGCTTGATCGGCGCCATCGCATATCGACAAGTCTCAATTCCATAGGTCTTGGTCCGTTCCCATTGATTTGAGCGATGCGATAAAGCCATCTCCACCGTTGATCTGCGCGTCTGATGTAACGGTCCACGTGCAATCGCACTACTGCTATCGTAATTCCTTAAGGCCATGTCATTTAACACTCTGCTTATCTTTTTTCCGATGCGATTTCCTTAAGGAATGCATATAAAGCCTTAAGCCCATTTTTATAAGAAATTGCCTCCTTTTCTAAGGATAAGGGACAATCTTCTTTTTGCAATAACTTCTTCATCCAAAGTTCGTTTTAGCCCATTCAAATTACAGTAGATTCAAATTGAAAAGATCTACGTAATGAGGCTATTCCCGAGAGCATCCTTTGACTTTCATTTTCCTCTGTGAGGAAGATTTTTAGACTTAGAAGTTTATTCTACATCCATTTTGGATCACATTCGGTTTTCCACCCAACCATATCCAGGGAGAACTTCCCCCCTGTAACCCTCGAGCTGTAAGAGCTCACAAGAAATACCAAAATATAGCACTGGAGAGATATACAAGGCAAGTTGTGGAAGATAAGTTTCACTTCTTCCCAATACTAAGCATGGTCAACTCCACCAATTAGAGATACTTAGTAATTTAGTTTAGGAATTTCTAATTCCTTTTGAAAGCAATTGGATACTCTCCAAGTCTCTCCCTCTCATATTTTTATTTTTATTTTAATTATTAATTTAATTTAATTAATTAATTTATTTATTTTTAAATCTTTCCAACTCTTGGTATCACAATGCACACCCCCAAGTAAGAATACATGAGACACATATATAGGAGGAACAACAAATTCTTGTCATAAAGGAGGAGTAATATGAATGTCTTGTATTCCATTTAGAGGAGTGTAACTCGGGCCATTAAGGAGAGGTATGCATGCCTTAGTTAAGGAGAGTGTAACATATGCATTAAAGAGTGCGTAAAAGGAATCTTTTATGACATGTCTTTAATGAGTGTAAGAGAAATATGTCATTCTTTGATGAGTGCATAAAAGAGAGTGTAATGTATTATTAAAAGAGAGAGAGTGTTGCATAGAGCCATGCAAATCATCAAGGAGAGAGGTGTGAAGTGATTGAGGAGATGAAGGTGATATGTAATTCCCTTTAATAATAATATCACAGTTTAATAAAAGATAACAATAATATTAATAATATTGAGGATTAAGTCAAGATTGAACTATTAGGATTGACTAATGATCAATTAAGTGATTTTCCTTCAACTATACTTGATTACCCATTGATTGAACGTGATTTACTATTTTTGGAAAGTCATATTTGGGATCCTAGACATGTCTTTCTATTTTTAGAAAGTCACTCCAGAATTTTTAGAAATGAGATTTTATTAAGGAAATTCAACCCTGAGATGCCCATGAGTGGTATTTTTCTTTTGGAGAATAGGGATTCTGCATCACTATTGCATACATCTCTGTGCCTTAGTAGATTCAGGACTTCGCGCCCTGATCTACTCCAAGTATCCAAGATTCCACACCTTGATATTTTAAATATTTTGGACTCTGCGTCATAATCCTTTTAATATATATCCTTTATTCCACGTCTTTATCTTTCATGGATTTAGGACACCTCCCCCTAATCCTTTTATTATAGATCCAAGAATCCATGTCTTTATCTTTCATGGATTTAGGATTCCTCGCTTCACCTTAAGGTACTGATTGTGAGCTCATACCCATTTGATGGTTCGTTCGTAAGGCCTTGTTCCAAATCCTGCACACCTCACAATCTCATAGATCTAAGGAATCAAATGAATTTCATAATTAACTTATTCACATTTTACCAAAGATTGTGCATGACTTCCACAGTCATTTTGGTTATGGAGAAATGACTTCCACATCCATTTATAAATTGAACATCCTTGTTTGAAAATAACCATGTCCCCTGCCACATCCTTCTTAATACAAGATTAAACATATATAATCATAACAATCATGTAACATGGCTTCCATAGTCATTTATAATTTGTGAATCCTTGTTTGCAAATAACCATGTCCCTTGCCACATCTCCTTAGTACAATATTAAGAATATATAATAATACAAATCATGTATCATCCATAAATCATAATTAACCATATGTTCCACATAACCATGACCATCCTAGATCTGTATCTCAATCCTGGATCACCATTCATGTCATATGCCTATGTCCAAATTAGTATGCCAAAAGAGAAAACACCAATAATATGCTCTTAACCAAATCAATTCTTATACACACAACCATAGATATTATCATAAGCACATAGCAACCAAGTGACCCAAACTAGGTCTATAGCATATAAGAATGTACAAAAGTCGGTCATGCATAATCTTGTATCATTACATCAAAATCACCCTCTCTAAGTATCACAAAAATAACCTTGCAAGGTGGGACACCACATACTCCCCCTCTTGGATTATACTTGGCCCAAAGTTTTCTTATAGTTGTGAGAGATCTATTCATATAGATATCTATTTATTTTATATATATCTTTCTAAGGTCCAATCAAGTTGTCTATGAAGATAAAACATGCCATTATTAATCAAGTACCATGTATAATTATGTCATACATATATTTTTACATACACCGCAATATATACTATATCAAAACAATCATCTACACAAGCATATTATATCTAGGTACTATTATCTATAAATGATATAACATATAAAACATCTATTCATATAAAGGACAATGGTCTCATATTACACATGATTGTCTTTTCCCTATGTAATGCATTAAGAATTCAATAATATTTCATGTTTCATTCTCTTGGGTTCTATAGAAATATTGAACTTGCTAACTCAAAAACAACTACCACATTAGTTGTATAAACAACAATGATGGTCCATTCCATAACACAATCAAATTTGCATACAAGAAGCATCAAATTATCCACATACAATTTCCATTGAAACTATGCAACAAAACATGTCATATATATTACCCACTCTTACGTCCCACTTGAATTATGTATTCTCAATCAAAGTTTTCCCTTTTTCATTTCATAAGACATCCCTACAATCAAAATCTTTAGGAACTACCTACAATTTCTACTAAAAGTTTACTCTTTAGGAAAAAAATCACAATTTGAGGTTCAAGACAATTTTTTTTTTTTTTATTAACTAACAAGCTAAGGTTCCATACAGTCCTCATTGACCCAATTTTGTATTATAGACCATTCCTTAGTTCCCATAATCTTCATTATTATTCACTTCTCTTACTTGAGAATCAATTATGAATGACTCTGTTAGAAGATCTTCATTCCAAAAACAAATTAAACATATCTTTTTTTTTTTGCATGTTTGTTATCAAGAATAACTCTCATAATTATGCAACGATATCTATATTATTGAATCCATCTTGAAAATTGGAAGTCGTCTTGTCTTCCAACTATAAAATGCTCATGATTTCTATTCAATAATAAATCAATTCATTTGGTTTAAGGTCTTATTCCTTACTATTTATACATATGCAACAACAACCCATGGAAATGATAAACTTCTCAACCTACGAAGATTTAGACTATCACAAGGGCATTTCTAACATAAAGCTAAGTTTTTTTTTTTTTTTTCAAGGAGAATTACCACCCTCTCAAAACTTCTCAAACTATGAAGATTTAGACTCTCACAAGGGAATTTCTAACATAAAGCTAAGGTTTTTTTTTTTTTTCAAGGAGAATTACCACCCTCTCAAAAGAATACAACCTTTTCTAGGACTTCTCATACAACTATACATTCAAGAACAAAATTCCTAAATTCAAAAATCTCTTCCATTCCACATACAATACAATCATCTTAGATTTCTAAATCATGCAACAATTCCAATGCATCAAAATGTGATCTCACTTTCCTTCAATTGCTCCCTCAAAAAAATGTCAGAAGCACATATTCTTGTAAAACAAAAACTCAAATAAGTTTTCCATTAATCACACACCTTTTTCTTTTAAGTTCAAATAAAACAAAGTTCTCACCACAAAACATGTTTATCTTTTAAACATGTTATTCTCTTAACAATTTACAAGTTAATCAAATTTCAAGAAAATAGTTCACTGAGTCCATAAACAATATGAATTTTGACTCGATTACTTAAATAACAATAGTTTAGAGAAGCTCGTGAGTTCAATCCTCGTGATTTCTCTAATTAAAATGGTTTAAATAGAATCAACCAATACAAAATTGATCAAATTGTTAAGGAGACTATTATGGCTTTCCTAGATCTAATTTGTCTTAAGCCAATAGAAAAGATATTTTATCAACCTATCACAATATTTTTTTTTTAATATTTCAAGAATTTAAAAATCATTTGAATTCTACTTAAATCCAATACATACAAAAGAATTACAATATTAGAGGATAGATACGTAGTTCACACTTGATTCCATATATCAAAATCAATTATTCCAAACATCCAAAACCACTTAATGGTGTTCACTATAACAATCTTAGTATCTTCATTTGTAATAAAATGAAAATAATGGATTTAAATCTCAAGCAAATTCATGTTACGACCCTCTATCCATTTAACTTTTAATTGCACATAATCATTCCTCCTTAATCGTGTCTATGAGATTTCATCAAAATAATTTGTTCATTCTAACCAGAGGAATTACTTAGTTCATAGATATATGTTAGTATGGATTCCACACCCATACCTTACCTAATGGATATGTGCTAGTATGGATTCCACACCCATACATTAGTTCATAGATATATGCTAGTATGGATTCGACACCCATATATTAGTTCATATATATATGCTAGTATGGATTCCACACTCATACATAACTTAAGGAAAACATAACCTTCAAGTGTTCCTTAAAATGGCTTCCACAACCCTTCATGCACCAACCATTTAAGCCTCTTGTTTATTAGGAAGGTCATACCTCAACCTAGTATTTGAGTTATTTCAAGATATTTGATGCATAACGTCAACCCAAACTACACAAAATCATGTCAAAGAAATCATAGGAATTCCATTCTTACTCATTAAGAATGTATTCCCAAATCATATTTTAACATATCAAATTAATGCACATATGTTACTCTTGAACCTACATTCACAGTTAAATGTGACATCCTTCGAGGTAGCTTTTGTTAAGATTCTATTAGTGTAGGTAAGAAAAGAGTCAAAATTAACATGGCGAACTCAATCATCTTGTTAATTGAAACTTCGCCTTACACTTGTTACACATTACCAAAGCATACACACCAAGGTCATCATACTATAGTTTGGATTACGCAAATATTTTTCTTGGTAGATACAATTTCAGTTAGTAAAGATGGCTAATAGGTCCATATCACATTGATAATGATGCATTAAATATATATGCAGCCATGCATCCACTCCACATATCTCACTCACACATTGACAGTCAAGCCATTCACATGCTTTTTAACCCAAACTTCTCAACAAAATCCTTTCCCAACATGTCTTTAAGTCCTTTATCATATTTCTAATAATTTGTCTTAACAAAAATATAAGGGAATATCAGAAGGCATTCTTTTTCTTTCTTGAGTTTCTAGATGACACAATAATAATAATAATAATAATAATATCCTTTATGCAACCAATATGCTTCCAAGTCAACATACACAATAATTCAACATTCATGCATCAACCCACAAGCAAGCATGATGGCCCATTAGGCCCTAGTGTTTTAACTTGGATCTTATTCCATATGTAAGGTACGACCTTACCAACCATCAATAATATAGAGAAATGTTGAACACTAAGACTCAAAATGCTATATATATATATTTTTATGTTTTTGTTTCCAAAACCCAAGACAAGCCCAAAGTCAACGTCTCACTTAAACCCCAAAGTCAAACTACCAAACTACAACCATCACTTGATCCTCAACCTCAAAAATCATATTTAAAGGAAGGAGTCTTTATTGGGATTAGTAAGTATCAAAATTTACGAGCCACAATTTGCAACAAGCTAATAGTTACTTTTGTTACAATTAACAATGTGTTCAAGAGTGAATAATTTGATTTTACTATAAATAACATGTTTATGAATTCTTTATCTAAAAGTAGAATTTAACTTCTATAGGAGTGGTATCCAATAATTATGAATTCAATTTGACTTTACAACAATTACAACAATTCACTTACCCAAATTTGATTTTATCAACATGAATTTTAGCTCAATGGGATTATCACGCATATTCATTGAGACATTCCACAAACATCTTGGTTACAAATACTAATTTCACTTGGGCATTTTTTCGCAGAAAAATCATAAATGTAAATAGCTACAACCTTTGAAGCATTTTTGGGAAACAATTTGCAAGCATACAATATACAACGGTTGAGGCATTTTGTCAACCGCTTGGTGGGCATTATCTTTTAAGGAAATTTTAACAACCATTAGCAAGATGAATATAAGATTCTTACTCAACCTATTTAACTCATAAAATTCATAAATTAAAACTTAAAATATTGTGATATTAAAATAGAAACTAAATCATCTTAATCCTTCACCAAAAACTCGACAATAGGCAAACAGTTAGCGACAGTAATCTGCAAAATCGTCCAGATTTACGAACTCAGTTCTTAAAAGTGTTTTTTTTTTTTTTTTTTTTTTTTTTTCAAATGGGGGGTTACAGATCCATTTGTTATGAATACCCCCTGATGTTGGGTTGAATCGTAACCAAAACGCCTGGGGATGTGATTATTTACAACAACAAAAATTTAGATCCTTAATGTCTCATTTACGACTTTTGTCAAACACATGGAATGCAAACTTTCATCTACACCTCTACATGAGGAAAGGCAACCCATAGTTATGCTACTAAGATATGTTCATTGAATTCACACATTTCTAAATCCATCATATGAGTTCTTGAAACATTTTACAACCCATAAGCTAATTCCTTTGACATTATTTGACAAGCTTATTGCAGCCATTGCTACAATTTGAAAAACACATGACAACCTTGGATGCTACAACCATTAAGGTTTTCTGTCAAATTATGATAGTAATATAACAAAAAATTGAATAAAAAAACATTGAATTATTGATAAGAATATGAAACATAATCCATAACTGAAATTTACCTCAAACTTACCTCAAGCCTTTGATCTTCCAAACCATATTTTGGCTGCCAACATTTTTTTTGTATTTTCTTTTAAGGGCTGATTTGTAATTCCACTAAGTATACTTTGGGTACATTTCTATTTTCTTACTTCTCTTGTACGCTGCAAGTTAGCACTTATTCATGCATAAATAAATTGACAGCATTACTCATTCACGGATCTTGTCAAACACTTTGCAAAATATTCTAAAACCTTTTCTAGAACATGTATCTAATTACCTGAAACAAAACCATAACTCATGAAATTCTTACCCGAGTCCTTGGGAATTTCTTTATTGCAATTACCTTCAACAATATTTGGCTTTCCTTTCTCAAATGCTACAATACCAAGGTTAGTACAATAAACTACAAAAATAATAATTCCATAACAACTTGAGATCTAAACATCCATACATATAAATCACTCTTAGTATTCATTTTCAACTAGCCAATAAGATTCCAGATAACATAAGCTTAAACCAAAATTAGATGCTTACAACAATTTACATTTTTACTTTTTATTTTATGCTAAAGCTATACTACAATTTTAGGACAATGAAAATTATACCTAAAGAGATATTCAACTCCAATCACTGAGAATAGGATCCATCTTTGATCCCTCAACCAAATCATTTGAACCATCAAGTTTTCCACCCAACCATATCCAGGTAGAACTTCTCCCCCTGGAACCCCCGCATTGTACGATCTCACATGTAGTACCAAAATATAGCAATAGAGAGATATACAAGGCAAGTTGAGGAAGATAAGTTTCACTTCTTCCCAATACCACTCATGGTTAGCTCCACTAGGTATAGATACTTAGTAATTTGTTTTAGGAATTTCAAATTCCTTTTGAAAGCAATTGGCTACTCTACAAGTCTCTGCCTCCCATAGTTTTATTTTATTTATTTTTATTTTTATTTTTTTTAAATCTCTCCAACTCTTGGTATCACAATGCATGCACCCAAGTGAGAATACATGAGACATATATATAGGAGGAGCAACAAATTCTTTGTCATAAAGGATTATTAATATGCATGCCTGGTATTCCATTTAGAGGAGTGTAACTCATGCTATTAAGTAGAGGTATGAATGCCTTAGTTAAGGGGAGTGTAACATATGCATTAAAGAGAGCATAAGCAGAATATTTTATGCCATGTATTTAATGAGTGTAAAAGGAATATGCCATTCTTTGATGAGTGCATAAAAGAGAGTGTAATGCATTATTAAAAGAGAGAGAGAGTTAGATAGAGCCATGAGAATCATCAAGGAGAGAGGTGTGAAGTGATTGAGATGAAGGTGATTTGTAATTCCCTTTTATAATAATAATATCATAGTCTTCATAAAAGATAATAATATATTAATAATATTGAGGACTAAGTCGAGATTGAACTATTAGGATTGATTAATGATAAGTTAAGTGATTTTCCTTCGGCTATACTTGATTACCTATTAATTGAAGGTGATTTACTATTTTTGGAAAGTCATACTTGAGATGCTAGACATGACTTTCTATTTTTAGAAACTCACTCTAGAATTGCGAGAAATGAGATTTTATTAAGGAAATTCATCCCTGAGATGCCCACGAGTGGTATTTTTATTCTGGAGAATAGGGATTTTGCGTCCCTATTGCATACATCTCTGTACCTTAGTATATTGAGGACTTCGCCCCCTGATCTACTCCAAGGATCCAAGATTTCACAACTTCATCTTTTAAATATTTCATACTCTGCGTCCTAATCCTTTTATTATAGATCCAAGCCTCCACATCTTTATCTTTCATGGATTTAGGACTTCGTGCCCTAATTCTTTTATTATAGAACTAAGACTCCATGTCTTTTTCTTTCATGGATTTAGGACTCTGTGCCCTAATTTCCATGGCTTATCATCTACTCTACTTTGAAACTTTGCGCTTCACCTTAAGGTACTAATTGTGAGCTCAGAACCATCTAATGGTTCATTGGTAAGGCCTTATTCCAAGACCTACACACCTCAGAATCTCATAGATCAAAGTAATCAAATGAATTTCATAATTAACTTATTCACATTTTACCAAAGATTGTGCATGACTTCCACAGTCATTTTGGTTCTGGAGAAATGAATTTCGCAACCATTTATAAATTGAACATCCTTGTTTTCAAGTAACCATGTCCCCTGTCAATACTGCTTAATACAAGACTAAACATATATAATCATAAAAGTCATGTATCATGACTTCCACAGTGATTTATAATCGAGTGTCCTTGTTTGCAAATAACCATGTCCCTTGCCACATCTGCTTAGTACAATATTAAGCATCTATAATCATACAAATCACGTATCATCCATAAATCATAATTAACAATATGTTCTACATAACCATGTTCATCCATGGATCTATGTGTCTCAATCCTAGATCACCATCCACGTCATACACCTATGTCCAAATTAGGATACCAAAAGAGAAGACATTGATAATATGCTCTTAACCAAAATGAGTTCTTATACACACAACCATAGATGTTATCATAAGAACATAACAACCAAGTGACCCAAACTAGGTCTATAGTATATAAGCATGTACATAAGTTTGTCATGCATAATCGTATATCATTACATCAAAATCACCCTCTCTAAGTGTTACAAAACTAACCTTGCCAAGTTGGGACACTACATACTCCCCCTCTTGGATTAAACTTGACCCAAAGTTTTCTTATTGTTGTCAGATATCTATTTACTTTTTATATATCTTTCTAAAGTGCAATCAGGTTGTCTATGAAAACAAAACATGTCATTATTAATCAACTACCATGTAGTTATGTCATACATATATTTTTACATACACCACAATACTATATCAAAACAATCATCTAAACAAGCATATTATATCTAGGTACTATTATCTGTAAATGATATAAAATATAAAACATCTATTCGTATAAAAGACAATGGTCTCATATTACACATGATTGCCTTTTCCCTATCTAATGCATTAAGAATTCAATAATATTTCATGTCTCGTTCTCTTGGGTTCTATAGAAATATTTAGCTTTCTAACTCACAAACAACTCCCACATTACTTGTATAAACAACAATGATGGTCCATTCCATCACACAATCAAATTTGCATACAAGAAGCATCAAATTATCCACATATAATTCCCATTGAAACTATGCAACAAGACTTGTCATATATATAACCCACTCTTACATCCCACTCGATTTATGTATTCTCAATCCAAGTTTTCTCTTTTTTCATTTCATAAGACATCCCTACAATCAAAATCTTTAGGATCTACCTACAATTTTTACAAAATGTTTACTCTTTAGAAAAAAATCACAAATTGAGGTTCAAGACATATATCTATTATATATATATATTATATATATATTATATTATTATATATTATAATATATATATATATATATATATAGATAGATAGATCAACTAACAAGCTAAGGTTCCATATAGTCCTTAGTTCCCATAATCTTCATCTTATTATTCACTTCTCTTACTTGAGAATCCAATTATGAATGACTTTGTTAGAAGATATTCATTCGAAAAACAAACTAAACATATCTTCTTTTTTTTTGCATGTTTGTAATCAAGAATAACTCTCATAATTATGCAAATACGATATGTATATTATTGAATCTATCTTGATAACTACAAATCCTGTTTTCCAATTATAAAATCACTCATCATTTATGTTCAATAATTAATCAATTCATTTGGTTTAAGGTCTTATTTCTTACTATTAATACATACACATAAACAAGCCATGGAAAAAATGCACTTTTCAAACTATGAAGATTTAGACTATCACAAGGGCATTTCTAACCTAAAGCTAAGTTTTTTTTTTTTAAGGAGAATTACCACCCTCTCAAAAGACTACGATCTTTTGTAGCACTTCTCATACAACTATACATCCAAGCACAAAATTCCTAAATCTAACAATCTCTTCCATTCCACATACAATACAATATTATTAGGTATCTAAATCATGCAACAATTCCAATGCATCTAAATGTGATCTCACTATCCTTCAATTTCTCCCTCAAGAAAATGTCACAAGCACATATTCTTGTAAAACAAGAACTCAAATAAGCTTTTAATTAATAACATATATTTTTCCTATAAGTTCAAATAAAACAAAGTTCTCAACATAAAATATGTTTATCTTTTAAACATGTTATTCTCTTAAAAGTTTACAAGTTAATCAAATTTCAAGAACCCAGTTCACCGAGTTCATAAACAATATAAATTTTGAATCGATTACCTAACTAATGATAGTTTAGAGAAGGTCATGAGTTCAATCCTCATGATTTCTCTAATTAAAATAGTTTCAATAGAATTCAACCATGCAATTGATAAAATTATTAAGGAGACTATTATGGCTTTCCTAGATCTAGTTTGTCTTAAGCCAATAGCAAAGATATTTCATCAACTTATCACAATATTTTTTTTCTACATTTCAAGAATTTGAAAATTAATTGAATTCTACTTAAATTCAATACATATAAAAGATTACAATACTAGAGGATAGATACCTAGTTCACCCTTAATGGTGTTCACTATACCAATCTTAGTATCTTCATTTGTAATAAAATGAAAATAATGGATTTAAATCTCAAGAAAATTCATGTTACGAACCTCTATCCATTTAACTTTTAATTACACATAATCATTCCTCTATAATCATGTTTATGAGATTTCATCAAAATAATTTTTTCATTCTAACGAGAAGAAATACTTAGTTCATTGATATATGTTAGTATGGATTCCACACCCATACCTTAGCTAATGTATATATGCTAGTATGGATTCCACACCCATACATTAGGTCATAGATATATGCTAGTATGGATTCTATACCTATACATTAGTTCATAGATAGATGCTAGTATGGATTCCACGCCCATACATAACTTAAGGAAAACATAAACTTCGTGTGTTCCTTAAAATGGCTTCCACAACCCTTCATGCACTAGTCATTTAAGCCTCTTGTTTATTAGGAAGGTCATACCTCAACCTAGAATATGAATTATTTCAAGTTATTTGATGCATAACGTCAACCCAAACTACACAAAATCATGTCAAAGAAATCATAAGAATTCCATTCTTACTCATTAAGAATGTATTCCCAAATAATATTTTAACATATCAAAGTAATGCTCATATGTTACTCTTGAACCTACATTCGCAGTTAAAATTGAGATCCTTCAAGGTAGCTTTTGTTAGGTTTCCATTAGTGTAGGTAAGAAACGAGTCAAAATTAACATGGTGAACTCAATCATCTTGTTAACTGAATCTTAGCCTTACACTTGTTACACATTACCAAAGCATACACACCAAGGTCATCATACTATTGTTTAGATTAGGCCAATGTTTTTCTTGGTAGATACAATTTCAGCTAGTAAAGATGGCTAATATGCCCATATCACATTGATAATGATGCATTAAATATATATGCAACCATGCATCCACTCCACATATCTCACTCACCAATTGACAGTCGAGTTATTCACATGCTTGGGTTTACCCCTAACTTCTGAAGCACATCCTTTCCCAACATGTCATTAAGTCCTTTATCGTATTTCTAATAATTTGTCTTAACAAAAATATAAAGGAATATAAGAAGCCATTATTTTTCTTTTATGAGTTTCTGAATTACATAATAATAATAATAATAATATCCTTTATGCAACCAATATGCTTCTAAGTCAACATACACAATAATTCAACATTCACGCATCAACCTACAAGCAAGCATGTTGGACGATTAGGCCCTAATGTTTTAACTTGGCTCTAATACCATATGTAAGGTCCCACTGGCTTACCAACCATCAATAATATAGAGAAGTGTTGAACACTAAGACTCAAAATGCCAAAAAAAAAATTATGCTTTTCTTTCCAAATCCCAAGGCAACCCCAAAGTCAACGTCTCACTCAAACCCCAAAGTTAAACTACCAAACGACAACCATCACTTGATCCTCAACCTCAAAAATCATATTTAAAAGAAAGAGTCTTTAGTGGGATGAGTAAGTATCAAATTTTACAAGCCACAATTTCCAACAAGCTAATAGTTACTTCTGTGATAATTAAATGTGTTCAAGAGCGACTAATTTGATTTTTCTTTAAATAACATTCTTATGAATTCTTTACTTGAAAGGAGAATCAACTTCTATAGGAGTGGTATCCAATAATTATGATTTCAAATTGAGTTTACAACAATTACAACAATTCACTTACCCAAATTTGACTTTATCAGCATGAATTTTAACTCAATGGGATTATCACACATATTCATTGAGACATTCCAGAAACATCTTGGTTACAAATCCTAATTTCACTTAGGCATTTTTTTATAGATAAATCATAAATGCAAATATCTACAACCATTGAAGCGTTATGTCAAACAATTTACAAGCATACAATATATGTTGGTTGAAGCATATTGTCAACCACTTGGCCGTCATCATCTCTTAAGACAATTTTAACTCCCATTAGCAACATGAATATAAGATTCTTACTCAACCTATTTAACTCATAAAATTCATAAATTAAAACTTCAAATATTATGATATTAAAACATAAACTAAATCATCTTAATCATTCACCAAAAACTCGACAATAGGCACACACAGTTAACAATAGTAATCTGCAAAGTCGCCCATATTTACGATCTCGATTATGAAAAGTGTGTGTGTGTTTTTTTTTTTTTTTTTTTTTTTTTTTTTTTTTTTTTTGAAATGGGGGTTTAGAGAGCCTCAAGAAACAGATACCCCCTGATGTTGGGCCGAATCACAACAAAAATACCTAGGGATGCAATTATTTAAAAACAACAAAAATTTAGATCCTTAATGGATCATTTACAACTTTTGTCAAACACATGGAATGCAAACTTTAATCTACACCTCTACATGAGGAAAGGCAACCCTAGTTATGCTACTAAGATATGTTCATTGAATTCACACATTTCTAAATCCACCATATGAGTTCTTGAAACATTTAACAACCCACCATATTTGACAAGATTATTGCAACCATTGCTACAGTTTGAAAAACACATGACAACCCTGAATGCTACAACCATGAAGGCTTTCTGTCAAATTCTAATAGTACTATAACAAAAACTTGAGTCACAAAACATTGAATTATTGATAAGAATATGAAGCATCAGCCATAACTGAAATTTATCTCAAACTTACCTCAAGCCTTTGATCTTCCAAACCATATTTTACCTACCATTATTTTTTTGCATTTTCTTTTAAGGATTGATTTGTAAATCCTCCAAGTATATTTTGGGTACATTTCTATTTTCTTACTTCTCTTGTAAGCTGCAAGTTAGCACTTATTCATGCATAAATAAGTTGATAGCATTACTCATTCATGGATTTTGTCAAACACTTTGCAAAATATTTTGAAACCTTTTCTAAAAAAGCATCTAAAAAAGCACATGACAACCCTGAATGCTACAACCATTAAGGCTTTCTATCAGATTATAATAGTACTATAACAAAAACTTGAATCACAAAACATTGAATTATTAATAAGAATATGAAACATAAGCCATACCTGAAATTTACCTCAAACTTACCTCAAGTCTTTGATCTTCCAAACGATATTGTAGCTGCCCTTATTTTTTTGTATTTTCTTTTAAGGGCTGATTTGTAATTACACCAAGTATATTTTGGGTACATTTCTATTTTGTTAATTCCCTTGTAAGTTGCAGGTTAGCACTTATTCATGCATAAATAAATTGATAGCATTACTCATTCATGGATTTTGTCAAACACTTTGCAAAATATTCTAAAACCTTTTCTAAAGCATGCATCTAATTACCGGAAACAAAACCATAACTCATGAAATTCTTACTTGAGTTCTTTGGAATTCCTTTATTGCAATTACCTTCAACATTATTTGGCTTTCCTTTCTCAAATGCTACAATACCAAGGTTAGTATAATAAACTACACCAATAATAAATCCATAACAACTTGAGATCTAAACATCCATACATATAGACCACTCTTAGTCTTCATTTTCTATTAGCCAATAATATTCCAAATAACATAAGCTTAAACCAAAATTAGATGTTTACAACAATTTAAATTTTTACTTTTTATTTTATGCTAAAGCTATGCTACAATTTTAGGACAATGAAAATTATACTTGAAGAGATATTCAACTCCAATCGCTGAGAATATTATCCATCTTTGATCCCTTAACCAAATCATTTGAACCATTCGATTTTCCACCGAACCATATCTAGGGAGAAACTCTCCCCCTGGAACCCCTGAGCTGTAAGATCTCACAAGCAGTACCAAAATATAGCAGTAGAGTGATATATAAGGCAAGTTGAGGAAGATAAGTTTCACATCCTCCCAATACCACTCATGGTCAGCTCCACTAGGTAGAGATAATTAGTAATTTAGTTTAGGAATTTCAAATTCCTTTCGAAAGAAATTGGCTACTCTCCAAGTCTCTCCCTCTCTCTCTCTCACACACACACACACACACACATATATATTCTCTCCAACCCTTGGTATCAAAATGTACACCCCCAAGTGAGAATACATGAGACACATATATAGGAGGAGCAACAAATTCTTGCCATAAAGGAGGAGTAATATGCATGCCTTGTATTCCATTTAGAGGAGTGTAACTCATGCCATTTAGGAGAGGTATTCATGCCTTAGTTAAGGATAATGTAACATATGCATTAAAGAGAGCGTAAGAGGAATCTTTTATGACATGTCTTTAATGAGTGTATGAGGAATGTGACATTCTTTCATGAGTGCATAAAAGAGATGTAATGTATTATTAAAAGAGAGAGAGAGTTAGATAGATCCATGAGAATCATCAACGAGAGAGGTGTGAAGTGATTGAGGAGATGAAGGTGACTTGTAATTCCCTTTTAATAAAATACCATAATCTCATAAAAGATAATAATAATATTAATAATATAAGGGATTAAGTCGAGATTGAACTATTAGGATTGATTAATAATAAGTTAAGTGATTTTCCTTCAACTATACTTGATTATCCATTAATTGAAGGTGATTTGCTACTTTTGGAAAGTCATACTTGAGATGCTAGACATGAATTTCTATTTTTAGAAAGTCACTCTAGAATTGTCAGAAATGAGATTTTACTAAGGAAATTCATCCCTGAGATGCCCATGAGTGGTATTTTTCTTCCAGAGAATAGGGATTTTGCATCCCTATTGCATACATATTTGTTCCTTAGTATATTGATGACTTCATGCCTTGATCTACTCCAAGGATCCAAGATTCCACACATTGATATTTTAAATATTTCGGACTTCGTGTCCCAATCCTTTTATTATAGATCCAAGACTCCATGTCTTTATCTTTCATGGATTTAAGAATTCGCACCCTAATCCTTTTATTATAGATCCAAAACTCTGTGTCTTTATCTTTCATGGATTTAGGACTCTACACTCTAATTTCCATGCTTTATCATCTACTCTACTTTGAAACTTCGCGCTTCACCTAAAAGTATTGATTGTGAGCTCGTACCCATGTGATAGTTCGTTGGTAAGGCCTTGTTCCAAGACCTGCACACCTTACAATCTCATAAATCAAATGAATCAAATGAATTTCATAATTAACTTACTCACATTTTACCAAATTTTGTGCATGACTTCCACAATCATTTTGGTTCTAGAGAAATGACTTCTGCATCCATTTATAAATTGAACATCCTTGTTTGCAAATAACCACCCCCCCCGGCCACATCCTTCTCAATACAAGATTAAGCATATATAATCATAAAATTCATGTATCATGTCTTCCACAATCATTTATAATTTGAGCATCCTTGTTTGCAAATAATTGTCCCTTGCCACAACTGCTTAGTACAATATTAAGCCTATATAATTATACAAATCATGTATCATCCATAAATCATAATTAACCATATGTTCCACATAACCATGATCATCTATGGATCTAAGTGTCTCAATCCTGGATCACCATCCATGTCATACACTTATGTCCAAAATAGGATACCAAAAGAGAAAACATCGATAATATGTTATTAACCAAAATCAGTTCTTATACACACAACCATATATATTATCATACGCACGTAGCAACCAGGTGATCTAAACTAGGTTTATAGCATATAGGCATGTGCATAAGTCTGTCATGCATAATCTTATATCATTACATCAAAATCCTCTCTAAGTGTCACAAAACTAACCTTGCTAAGGTGGGACACTGGGTACTCCCCCTCTTGGATTAAACTTGCCTCGGTGTTTTCTTATAGTTTTTTAGATATCTATTTATTATATATATATCTTTCTAGAGTGCAATCAAGTTGTTTATAAAGACAAAACATGCCATTATTAATTAAGTACCATGTATAGTTATGCCATACATATATTTGTATATACACCACAATATATACTATATCAAAACAAGCATATTATATCTAGGTACTATTATCTATAAATGATATAACATATAAAACATCTATTCATATAAAGGACAATGGTCCATATTACACATGATTGTCTTTTCCCTATCTAATGCATTAAGAATTCAATAACATTTCATGTCTCGTTCTCTTGGGTGCTATAGAAATATTGAGCTTGCTAACTCACAAACAACTCCCACATTAGTTGTATAAACAACAATGATGGTCCATTCCATCACACAATCAAATTTGCATACAAGAAGCATCAAATTATCCACATACAATTTCCATTGAAACTATGTGACAAAACATGTCATATATATAACCCACTCTTACATCCCACTAGATTTATGTCTTCTCGATCCAAGTTTTCCCTTTCTTCATTTCATAAGACATCCCTACAATCAAAAGCTGTAGGATCTACCTTTAATTTTTTCAAATGTTTACTCTTTAGGGAAAAAATCAAAATTTGAGGTTCAAGCCATTTTTTTTTTTAACTAACAAGCTAAGGTTACATACAATCCTCATTGACCCACTTTTGTATTATAGACCATTCCTTAGTTCCCATAATCTTCGTTATTATTCACTTCTCTTACTTGAGAATCAATTATGAATGACTATGTTAGAAGATATTCATTCCAAAAACAAATTAAACATATATTCTTCTTTTTTGCATGTTTGTAATCAAGAATAACTCTCATAATTATGCAAATACGATATCTATATTTTTGAATCTATATTTTTTTTTCTTAATTGGTCTACTCCTATATTGATACAAAAAGATACTACAGAGAGGCAGATGCCTCCAGAGTTTTAGCCATGGAGTTGGCCTTCTTACCAAAAACTCTTGACTTACTTGCTAGGGAACCTGCTTCTTGACTTACATCAGGATTTGTAATGTCTGAAAACATGAGAATCCAAATCTTGACAATGACCAAAAACTAACCCACACAGTGACCAAAAACTGATACATTCAGTTACCAGGACTGACTTGAGCACAACTAGCTTTTGGACATAAACATAAACATAAACCGAGACGAACATAATAGAGAGAGCTGCTCTTAATAAGACAGAGACTTGATTTAGCGACCTTACAAGCATGAAAACTGTGTAACTAACCAAAAACCAAAGGCGCAGAGTAATTCAACTTCTTTCTTCAGTAACTGACCAAAAACCAAAGGCGCAAAGTAATTCAATCTTCATCCGAGGTTGAAGGCTGCTCTTCTACAATTCGGCACCCAAAATGGTCTGAGTCTTTGGATTCAGAAGGATGGGCCACTAAACTTGAAGGGTCACCTCCCGCTGGTGCACTAGGGCCAACATTTACGTTTGTATTTATGGTAGGCAAGCCACCTGAATCTCGGCGTTGGGAGACTTTGTGTTCAGCCAGCCGGTGTTCCAGAGGAGCCCCAGGATCAACCTCCCCTAAACCCATAGTGTCCTCACACCTTTGGACTGTAATTGAAACGATGAAAGATGAGTTTCCCGAAGAGCCGAGAATACGGAATCGGGCTGTGTGCGATTGAGTATAGTGTGAACAAACATCCGCAGTGACTTGCCCTCTTCCCCTTCCCCTGCCACTTCTTGTGGCGGGGTATCTGTTGTAGCAGAACTCTGAAGCGTCTAACGAGTATTCCGAAGTGGTAGAGGATGGTTGGTGGATGACTCGGCGACGAGAACTTCCCTGTTTGCATCCCATTCTGGGTCGCTCACAAGGCATGATGAGAAGAGAAGGCCTGACAAATGGAGAGGGAATAGCAGGGGAGTGACTAAGAAGAGAGCACACTGACTGTAAAGGAGACGGAGCACGTTGATGACTTTCAACACCATGAACCAGAGCCGAAGGGAAGCAGGGAATTGGGTTAGTGCATGAGGAACAGCAAGGAGCTGCTACCTCGATGAGCCTGAACGCGCGCGGAGGAGAAACATAAGAGAATGTTGGAGTATTTGCCATTGTAGATAAAGCAAATTCACAGGAGGGCAGCGTTAATGCTGCAATAAATGAGAATGTGCGAGACCATGTCTTCGTTCTTTCGCATTTACATTTGGCGTTTGTGGGCCGCCACGCACCCACCCTCCACACCTCCTCCGTATTCTCGAGCCGGCTATTCACCCCCATCCGGGAGAGAATAATCCTATTGCACCAAAGATTTTCACTCATGTTTGAGGTGTGCATCGTCAGAGTCGCAAAGAGGGCTTGAGAAGAATGGGAGTTGCTGGTTGACCCCCTGATTGGCCAATCTATCTGCTACTTTATTGGCGGTGCGCTTAATATGCTTGAAGGTGATGCTTCGTGGGGTCTTGAGCCATTCCTCAATTTGTTCCAGTCTGCTGAGCAATCTCCAACTTGAGGCAATCTTAGCTGCCAAGGTGCCTGTTTGAATCCTTGTGGCTACTGTTATTAGGATGAGAGAGTCCCCTTCTATCTCCAGAGGGAAAAAAATTTCCTGCTCTGCGATGCATATACCTTTCCATAATCCTTCCAATTCAGCAGCATTGTTGGTGTATTTGCCATTTTTTCCATGATATATATGCAATACTATGCCTATGTCGTTCCTGAAGACACCGCCATAACCAACCGGCCCAGGGTTGCCCTTAGCTGCCCCATCAAAGTTCAATTTGTAAGAATTAGGAGCAGGGGGGGACCACTTGAGGGGAGAGGCGGAGCTAGTTGGGGGTCTGGACTTGACTTGAGCCAAAAAGGTGAGGTCCATGTTCTAGGCTTTCATAATGAGGCATTCCAGAGGAGAGTCTGGCAGGTTCAAGTCTTGCCAATGTCTAATAGCAAGAGTTTCTTGGAGATTTTTTTTTAGAAGAAGCCACAGAGTGTCAACTGGCTTGCTGATGTTGTTGAAGACTCTATTGTTTCTATCCTTCCATAATATCCAGTAGATGAGGCCTGGGATAAGGTTCCACGGAGAGTTTAGAAGAAGGCTTTGGAAAGGATGCTTTGGCCATTTTCTTATGGTGTCTGTAATATCTCCCTGTCGTCTTCCTGATCTTCTGTTGCATTGGTCAATTTTCTCCCATAACTGAGTTGCTAGGGGACAAGTGTCCATGAGATGCAGGATGGTTTCAGAGTTGAGATTACAGTTGGGGCACCTTGATGGTCCAATGAATCCTCATTTTTGCAAATTATCCCAGGTGAGGATTCGCTGCTTGCTCAGGAGCCATAGAAAAGTGGAAACCTTAGGCCAAATTCCTGGTTGCCAAACCTGGTCCCAAAGCTGATCTTTGTCTGCTTGTGTGGGTGGATAGCGAAGTTGGTAAGCTTCCTTGGTAGTAAACATTCCTTTTGGCGTGTATCTCTAACACAACTTGTCCTTTTGATCTGAGTATTTGATCCTTCTTTGATTTAACTCATGATCGATCTCTGTATAGGTTTCCCCTTGCCAATTTGCGTGCCAGGTGCTAGTTGATTTCCAGAGTTGAAAGTCTTGGGGCGTTTGCTGCTGCCAAAATTGATGAACATGGATTAGATCAACTTGCTGCATAGAGTCTTGCCAGATGGGCTTATGGAAGAGTGAAGCTAGTTTTGGGAGTTGTTGCCATGAATCCTCCCAAAATCTAGCTGTAGTGCCTGAATGAACTTCCCAAAAACTATGCTTTTGGATGAAGGCACTATGAAGCTCGGCGGCATTCCAAATCAAGGAACCTGGTGTAGTGGTACTAATTCTGATAAGGTCTTCCCATTGACTGTCTGGCGCATATTTAGCTTGCCATAGCCGTGCCCAAGGTATGTGTGGTTTGGAGATCCAGTTCCACCAGATGCGGGCTCCCATTGTGTTGTTTCTTTGAAGGGGATCCCTTAATACTAACCCACCTGATGATTTTGGCTGACAGACCTCATTCCAATTAACAAGAGCCCATTTCCTATTGAGACCAGAGGATCCCCAAAGAAAATTTCTCTGTAGATTGCGAATGATCTTGAGTACCCATTTGGGCACTGCCAGAATAGAGAAGAGATAAAGAGGCATGGCCTGGAGAACTAATTTGATCAGGATGAGTCTTCCAACAATATTGAGCAAGACGAAATTCCAGGAGGAGAGTCTGGATTCCAGCTTGTCGAGGAGGGTTCTCCAAGAGGCGTGTTTTATGGCTGAATCCAACAAAGGAGCTCCCAAGTATTTCGAGGGAAGCACGACTATAGAGAACCCCAGAATCCTGGAAATATTCCTTTGAGTGATGGAGGGGGTATGAAAAAGAAAAGTTGGGATTTGGAGGCATTGATGGAGGTCCCAAAGGCTTCAGAGAAGAGAGAAAGCAAGGTCTTGAAGGCGGATGCCACTTGAGTAGATGGGTGGACGAAGAGCATGGTACCGTCTACAAGCTGTTGGTGCGATAAGGGTTGAAAACCGTGGAGAGAGATGCCCTTTAAGGTGTGAGAGGAGATTGCAGAATGAAACAGGCGACTGAGGCCTTCTGCCATGAGAACAAATAGGAAAGGGGAGAGGGGATCCCCTTGACGGATACCGTGGGAAGGACGGAAGGGAACAAAGGGTGAACCATTGAGCAAGATCGAAAAACAGGGAGAGGAGATGAGATTCATGATCCATCTTGTCCATGTGGCGTTGAAGACAAATGAAAATAACATTTGTTGGATATAATTCCAGCTGAGTTTATCAAAAGCTTTAGGGTGATCTAGTTTAAGAATCATACCTAGTTTTTTTAGAAGCTTCAGAGAGTGGATCACTTCATTGGAAAGAATAATGTCGTCCATTATCTGTCGCCCTTCTACGTATCATGTTTGCTCTGGCGAGGTGAGAAGAGGGAGAATAGGTTTGAGCCTGTTCACCAGTACTTTGGATATGAGTTTGTAGATAATGTTACACAAAGCAATTGGCCTGTATTTGTTGGGCGTGTTGGGTTCATCCCCTTTAGGAATTAGGCTAAAAAGTAGCGTTTAGGGAGGGGAGAATCCAGTGATGGATCTTGATTCCTCCACTAATTCCCAAACCTCTATTTTGATGAGCTCCCAAAACTCGTGAAAAAAGTTGGCGGTGAAACCGTCAGGACCAGGTGCCTTACCATCCTTAAGTTGGGCCATAGCATCTTCCACTTCCTGCATAGAGATGGGTTGGAGCAGCTTATTGTTGTGGTCCTCCATTATAATTTTAGGGATATGCTGTGTGATTGATCGAATGGCTTGTTCTCTACTTCCTTGTTTTTCCCTGAGAATTTCCTGAAAGTACTCTTTGAATTCCTGCTCCATTTCTTCATGCTCTTCTAATCTCTCCCCTTGACTATTGTTGATGAAGGCAATATTATTGTTCATTCTTCTTTGGATGGTAGATCTATGGAAGAGTTTTGTATTTTTCTCCCCTTCCTTAAGCCACCGGATTCTGGACTTTTGTCGCCACAATATTTCTTCTTGTTGCCTGCATGCTTCAATTTCGGTCCAGAGGATCTGCTCTTGTTGCACATTCTCTTCTGTCCTCCCCTCCAGGATGATGTTCTGTTGGAGTGAGCTCATTTGCTGCTCCAGCTTTTTTCGATGCTCAAAGATGTTTCCAAACCGAGTTCGATTCCAGATTTTCAGAACTTGTTTGAGGTTTTTTAATTTTTGTTGGAATTGGAACATCTTGGCTGCTTCACGGGGGAGAAAGGATTTCCAAGGTTCATTAACCACTGCTTTGAAGTTGGAGTGTGAGAACCAAAAGGCTTCAAATAGAAAAGTTCTGTTGCACTTTGTACCTGGGCGCTTCCATTGCAACATAATGGGCCAGTGATCAGATCCCCCTTGAGGCATAATAGAGGCATGAAAGTCCCCACCCAGGTGTATGGAATTGTCTGAGATGAGGAAATGATCTAGCCTGGAAGCAATATGCTGAGGTCCCCTCCATTTATTGGTCCAGGTATATATACCATTTGAAGTCTGAATGTCCATTAATTGGTTGCTTTGAATGAAGTCTTTGAAGCCAATACTGTCACTCTCTAACTTCGCTCTGCCTCCTTTTTTCTCCTCCAAAGCCGTTATGATATTGTAGTCGCCGCCACTAATCCATAGGGGAAATTGCCTATTTGAATTGAGAGTTGTAAGTGTATCCAATAGATCCAGTTTTTGTTGTGAATTTTTCGGAAAATAAACATTGGAGAGATGACCGTGAATGTTTGTCCCGATGAGATGGAAAGTGGCTTGGATGAGGAAATGAGAGGCATGAAAATCATGAAGGGTGAGTACCTGCGGGTTCCACAAGATTTCCAGCCCTCCGGAAGCACCTGAAGCATCCACTGAGACTGAGTGACATCCTGACCATACCTTATTTAGAATCCTTTTTGTAACAGTGCTGTTACTTTTTGTTTCTTGAAGAAAGACTAATGTAGTCTTTTCTTGCTGGATCAAGTTTTTTAAAATTCTATGTTTTGAGGGGCTATTAAGCCCTCTCACGTTCCAGGAAATGAGCTTCATGAGGAACAGTGGGGTTGAGATTTGTAGAAATTTGTCAGCTTGGGGAATCTCCCAGATTCCACTAGCATTTCTCCTATGATGATGGTCCTTTTCAAATCCGTTTTGCGCCCTCTTTTCTTCGTTTCTTTCAAGATTTTCTTTCCATCCCATGGACTTCCGGCTTGTATACCTAGACATTTATTGTGCTGAGCTTTGGTTAGAACACCTTCCAGCCTTTCGATTTCCGAGGGGGGTATTGTGTTGTGTTCTTTTTGTTTGAATGTCGTTTCCAGTTTGAGAATGTACAGACCTTCCAGGCTTACATTCTATGGATCCTCATCCATATTTGTAGGAGTGTTCTGATCTTCCTCTGTAGTATTGTCTTGAATACTGAGGGCTAGAGCAGCATCGAGCTCCATTGAAGAAGACTGCATGGCAATCTCTGGAACATTTTTCTCAGATGATGTCGGGTGGGGAGGGCTCGAGAGAGCAGAGGCTAAGGATGGCAGAGAAGTTTTAGGAATCCGGGAGGATGAGGAGGGAGAAGGGTTCGCCGGAGGAGCTACATGTTGATACTCTATGGTGTCTTGAGAGGTGAGAATGATAAATCTATTATGGGTATCAGGTTTGGTGGAGCTTTTTGGGGTCGCAAGAGTTTTCTTTGCATGCTGTCGGCGATTAGGGAATTTAGTAAATCCTTCTGAGTCTTTGCTAGAATCATTAGCTCGGGTTTTGGGCTGAAGATTAAGAGGACAATCCCTGAAAAGATGGCCATGTTCATGGCATTTTTGGCAACGAAAAGGAATATGCTCGTAGTCTATTGTTTGGATCCATTCAAAATCATCATGAAATAGACTTACCGTGTCTGCAAGAGCTTTGGTCAGATGCATTTGAACACAGATCCTGTCATATGAGGTGTATCTTCGAGTTTTGGTGTCCTCAACCACTTTGATGAAGACCCCCAGGCTGTTGCCTATGTTCGTTAAAGTCGACTCGTTCCACTATTCCGTAGGAAGGGAATACATGCGTATCCATACTGGAGCCCAACTTAAGTCTTCTTTGTCTGGGTTGAATCTCGCTTTCCATTCTCGCAGGTACATACCTGAAGAGTTAAAGAAATACGGGCCTCCCTCAAATATGTGAGATTTGTCCTCCAAACAGTTGAATGTTGCAGTAAATAAGCCTTTGGGACCAAGCTGTAGAGTAACTTGTCCTTTAGGCTTCCATTTTGAAGCTATCCAGCCATGCAAGGCTTTTTTAGCTGGCCAGAATCCGAGGAACTTGCCTATGAGTGCATGGTGCCTCATAAATTGGATTTCACTATTGATTCTTTGACTGGGGAGATCGACTTTGATTCTTTCTGCAGCTTTCAGAATGCTTGTTGCTGAGGTCGCCTTTGGCTGTGAAGTTGGGGACTTCTGGTTCACGCGTTTATCAATGGCAGTCGCATCACGTGCCTCTGAGTTCCCAGCTTTATCGTTGGCAGGTTATGTACTCTGATCTTTCCCTGGGAGATCACCTGGTTTGAATAGAGAATCTGCACGTTTGGTATTGTCAGAGGAGGTACCAATATGTGGAGGGGGGGGAAGAGCTCACCCCTCCCAGGGGCACATCCATGATTAAGAACTCAACGGGTGTTCTGTGGCTAAACACTGAAGGACGAGAGGAAGCAGGGGTTAGGGTTAACGCTCATGGAACAGCGCAGGTCGCATCATTCTCCTTCCCTTGTTACGCCTAAGATATTTTATCTTTAATGCTATGGTCCATTTTTGAATCTATCTTGATAACTCAAGTTGTCCTGTTTTCCAACCTATAAAATTGCTCATGATTTCTATTCAATTTCATTGAGTTTAAGGTCTTATTCCTTACTATTAATACATACACAAAAACAAGCCATGGAAATAATACACTTCTCAAACTATGAAGACTTAGACTATCACAAGGGTATTTCTAACCTAAAGTTGACAGTTTTTTTTTTTAAGGATAATTACCACCCTCTCAAAAGAAGTGATTGAGGAGATGAAGGTGACTTGTAATTCCCTTTTAATAATAATATCATAGTCTCATAAAAGATAATAATAGCATTAATAATATTGAGGATTAAGTCGAGATTGAACTATTAGGATTGATTAATGATGAGTTAAGTGATTTTACTTCAACTATACTTGAATACCCTTTGATTGAAGGTGATTTACTATTTTTGGAAATTCATAATTGAGATGTTAGACATGACTTTTTGTTTTTAGAAAGTCACTCCAGAATTGTCAGAAATGAGATTTTATGAAGGAAATTCATCCTTGAGATGCCCATGAGTGGTATTTTTCTTCCGGAGAATAGGCATTCTGCATCCCAATGGCATACATATATGTGCCTTAGTATATTGAGGACTTTGCGCCCTGATCTACTCCAAGGATCCAAGATTCCACACCTTGATATTTTAAATATTTCAGACTCTGTGTCCCAATCCTTTTATTATAGATCCAAGACTCCATGTATTTATCTTTCATGGATTTAGGAATTCGCGCCCTAATCCTTTTATCATAGATCCAAGCCTCCATGTCTTTATCTTTAATGGATTTAGGACTCCTTGGCCTAATTTCCATTGCTTATCATCTACTCTACTTTGAAACTTCGTGCTTCACCTTAAGGTACTGATTGTGAGCTCATACCCATCTGATGTTTCGTTGGTAAGGCCTTGTTCCAAGACCTGCACACCTCACAATCTCATAGATCAAAAGAATAAAATGAATCTCATAATTAACTTATTCACATTTTACCAAAGATTGTGCATGACTTCCTCAATCATTTTGGTTCTGGAGAAATGACTTCCGCAACCATTTATAAATTGAACATCCTTGTTTGCAAATAACCACATACCCTGTCACATCTTTCTCAATTAAGAATATATAATCATCCAATTATGTATCATGGCTTGCACATTCATTTACAATTTGAGCATCCTTGTTTGCAAATAACCATGTCCCTTGCCACATCTGCTTAGTGCAAGATTAAGCATATATAATCATACAAATCATGTATCATCCATAAATCATAATTAACCATATGTTCCACATAACCATGATCATCCATGGATCTATGTGTCTCAATCTTGGATCACCATCCATGTCATACACCTATGTCCAAATTAGGATACGAAAATAGAAAACATCAATAATATGCTCTTAACCAAAATCAATTTTATAAATAGAACCATAGATATTATCATAAGCACAGAGAAACAAGATGACCCAAACTAGGTTTATAGAATATAGGCATGTACATAAGTTTTTCATGCATAATCTCATAACATTACATCAAAATCACCCTCCATAAGTGTCATGAAACTAACCTTGCCAAGGAAGTTGATGTTATTCCACCCAGCACCGACCCTTATTCATCTCTAGTGGTCATGGTTCAAAAGAAAGACGACGAATGGCGCATGTGTCCAGAATTTAGGGCCCTTAACAAGCTCAACATCAAGGACAAATTTCATATCCCAATAGTTGGTGATTTGCTTGATGAACTGCATGGTGCCAAAAATTTTACCAACCTGGACCTCCGCTCAGGCTATCACCAAGTAAGAATGAAGGAAGTGTACATTCCCAAGACAACCTTTGATCTCATGAAGGCCATTATGAATTCTTAGTCATGCCATTTGGTATTTATAATTCCCCATCCACTTTTCAGAGCCTCATGAACCACCTTCTGAAATAGTATCTCAAAAAATTCGTCTTGTTCTTTTTTTATGACATTCTCACCTACAACATAACATGGGACACTCACCTTCAACATGTTGACTAGGTATTGCAACTACTCCAAGATCATAAACTATTTATCAAATTATCCAAGTGTTTGTTTGACATGGATTGGGCCATGAAGGAGTGAGGGTTGATTAAAAAAAGATTCAGGTAATGCAACACTGGCCCCAACCAAAAACCTTGAAGAGTTTGAGAGGGTTCTTGGGTCTCACAGGCTACTATCATAAATTTGTTCATAATTATGGACACATTGCCAGACCCCTCACTAATCTTCTCAGGATAAATTCATTTTTTGGACTGACGTAGCTCAATAGGCATTTTTGGCTCCCAAACAAGACATGTGCTCCACTCCAGTATTGGCCCTACCATAATTTACAAAACCTTTTGTGATTGAATATGATGCTTCAGGTACAAACATTGGTGCAGTATATGAGACAAAACTCAGTGACAAGCATCTGGGTACTCTACATATGAGAAATAAATTATGGCCATCTTACATGCAGTAGACACGTGGCAACCATACTTATTGGGGCATCGTTTCCAAATCTGCACTAATCATCGTAGCCTAAAATATTTCCTCGAGCAGTATCTACCATCGCCACAAGAAAATAAATGGCCTTAAAAAATGTTGGGATATGATTATGAGATAATTTACGAGAAGAGGCATGAAAAAGTAGTGTTTGATGTCTTATCACACCAATTTGAGGATGAGGGCACCCTTTTATTCCTTTCTCTAACCATCCCTGATTAGATTGAAGATGTCTGTCATGAATGGTTCTCCCACCCCTCTTTGTATTATCTCATTAATAGATTAAAAGTGGATCCTAATTCCTCAGTGGACTACCCTTGGAAGGATGAGGTTCTTCACTACAAGGATCGAGTAGTGCTATCCCTGACCTCCACCCTAAAAACTTGCACCTTGGAAGAGTTGCACTCCTCTCCAGTCGCAGGACATTTAGGCTTTCAAAATAGTTATGCACGATCATGCCACTCTTTCTTTTGGACTGACATCAAGAACAACATTCTTACTTTTGTAGTTGAATGCGATGTATGTCAACGCAAGAAAGGGGAAATGACCAAGATATCAAGAACCTTACAACCATTTTCACTCCCTACTTCCATTTGCACATATGTTTCAATGGATTTCATTACAGTTCTCCCAAATTTAGGAAACAAATTAGTGATTGTGGTGGTTGTTGACATACTTTCCAAATATGCTCATTTTTTCGTGATACCATACCCATTTACCCCAACAATGGTGGCTCAAGTTTTCATGGACCAAATCTTCAAACTGCATGGCATGTCGACTTCCATTATGTCTGATCGAGATCCCACTTTCACCAGGAAAGTTTTAAGCTACAAGGCTCACAACTTCAACTGAGTACTACTTATCATCCCCAAACTAATGGTCAAACGGAATCAGTCAACAAATGTTTGGAGACCTATCTATGGTGCTTCACTTCAAACAAGAAACATAAATGGGTACAATGGTTTCCTTTAGCTGAATGGTGGTATAATACTAACCATCATGAAGCCACTAAGATGTCACCATATTAGGCAATGTATGGCCAACTCTCACCTTCACCAGCTTCTTATATCCCCATATGATCCAAAGTATAGGAAGTTTATCATCTCCTAGAGAACCGTGTCGCCATGATCGCTCATCTCAAAGATAATATACATCAAACTCATAATAGAATGAAGCAACAGGCCAACGAACATTATTCCGAGCGGTCATTTCAAGTCGGTGAACAGGTGTTCATGTGACTCCAACCTTATAAGTAGACCTATCTCAAAGAAAATGGTTGCTAGAAACTAGTACCAAAATTTTATGGGCCTTATCAGGTAATTCAGTGTATAGGAGCAGTCGCTTACAAACTAGCCCTGCTGACTACTTCAAAAAAACACCCAGTCTTCCATGTATCTTGCCTCAAGAAAGTTGTGGGGAACAATTGTTGGGTTCAAACAAGTCTGCCAGAATTGGATGAGGAAGGCTCAATTTGGCTCTGACCCGAACAGGTCCTTGAAACTTGCAAAAGACATCTTTGTGACTGCACGATCAAGGAAGTACTCATCAAGTGGAAAGACAACTCTCCAGAAGATGTGACATGGGAACTAGCCACTATTTTTCAACAATTTTCGTTGTTGCAGCCTTGAGGACATGGTTGTGTTTAATGGGGGGGGGTATGTTAGGGTCCAACCCTAACCCCTTTATTTATGTAATAAGCATAAGGGGCCTAGTTAGAGTCATTGTAAGTGGTTCTCTGCATTAAGAATAATTGTAAGTGGTTGACCTGCATTATAGAAAAGGGACCGCAATTAGTTATAAGTGGGCCATAATCAATAAATAAAGTGTATTATGCAAGGGACCACTAGTAGTTAGGGTTTTTGATGCCATACAGCTATACATAGTCGTAGATAACAAGGGAAGAATCAAGTCTTCCTGTAATTGAGATCTGCTCTGTTGGAGGTTGCCCCCTCGAAGAGGCAAGTGAACATTGTCTTATGCTTCTAAAGAATAAAATATATTTGCACCTTGTCATATTTCATGTGATATTTCTATGTTTCAGGCCATATTGTTTCGTATTTCTGGTATTCTAGTTTTCTTGTTGGTCAAGTGCATAACAATGCTTGGATCTTTCATTTGTTGACTTTAATTATGGATTAATGAGCAATTGTTAGTGGTTTGATCTTTTGTTTCTCATTAGGTAGTTAAATTGATTCCTTCTATCCATTTTCATTCCCATGATTTTGCATGCATTCCAACTGTTGGCATTATGATACATGTGTTGTCCTTAATGGAAACTCACTCATAGGTCAGTTCAGATTTGATAAAGGGAAACTCACATTGTAACAGGTCAATTCAGAGGTAACAGGGCAATGGAATAGAAGAACAAGAAGTTGGAACAAAGGACTACTTATCATAATCAAGAAAATGATGAAAAAGGATGTTTTAAGTTAGTTTAAGTTGTATATGCAGGTTCACCTTGTCAAAACAACGTATACACGCGGCTTCACAGAACAAAAAGGGCGTATACATATGCACGCACTTTCACAAGAGGAAAAACATGTATGGGTTGGAAAATCAAGGAAATTTAAGATTAAAGAATACCAAGGGTCAATACCATGGTATTAGCCCGCAATATTGAATGGAGTAACGGTTATTTGATCCCGTCTAAGAATACCACAGGTTCTAAGTGTTGCTTTAGTCCGAGGTACTGAGAAAGGCCACAAACCATATAAGGAGGAGAAGATCAAAGTGCCAAGTGTGCAAGTGAAAGGGTTTCTTAGTAATACTTCTATCTGAAGTATATTTTATGTTGCAGGGGCTATGATTATGATATGATCTGAAATATTTTGTGCACCTTGGATACAATGTTGGATCAAGATCATGAGACCTGAAATGACTTATCATTGAATGATCTGATATTGGTTGGGCTAGATCTAATTGCTTACACATGTTTTATTCTTTAAATGTCATGATCTGGGTATGTCTGAAGTCTGGAATAGCAACGAAGTTTTAAGTTAGTATTTGCAGATATATATGTTGGTTCACCTTGGTGAAGGCGTGTATACACGCTAGTTTGACTCTTCCAAGTAGTGTATGCAAAAGAAAAGCTAGTTGTTCAAAAATGACTGATCTATCTAATCAGTGATGTTGTTTTACTGTGGTCTGTCAATGATGTCTTCTTAGATCTAAAAGTAGAACTGAATGCATAAGGAGATTGAGTTTGGTTGATTGATTGATTAAGTGAGAAGGGTGATCTTTGCTACTGTTTGTTTAGATCTCTGTAATTTGATAGTAGATCTTCAAAATATTACTAGTTGGTACAGATTTGATTCAGAAGTTTTTATGATTCATTAATTTTGAAGGTATACACAGGTTTGGTTAAAGGAAGTAGCATATAAACACAGATTGGGTTCATTAAATTAGAACATGACTTCTGACATATGTTTTTTGAGGTTGCAGTTGGTTCTAGTTGATGATGTAGGTTTCTGGGTGTTCTGGTGACAGTGACTTGACTGTTCAGATTGACTGATTGTTGGTAGATGTAGTTATTGCAGTGGTGATTAATTGTGTGCTTATGTACCAGGAGTATCCAGTCTGAAAATTTATGAAACGTGGTTCCTGGAGGAAGAGAGAAGGTCATAGCCTTCTGTAGGTTGGCGCCTATGTACTGATAAACATATCGGCTAGTACAAGAGTTAGGGGGTTGTATCTCCCTTCCAGTAGAAGCTGGAAAAAAAGAGAAGGTTGTATCCTTCTGCAGGTGGGTGCCTGCGTATTGGTATGAGTCTGCATTAGTACAAGATTGTAAATAAGTTTTCTTTATATTAAAAAGAAGACAGAGACGACAACAACAGGTGGTTTTTCTCCTGCATTGGGTTTCCACCTTAAATCTTGGTGTTCATGTGTGTTGCTTATGTGTGATGGTTTATTATGTTATTATTGTTCATTGTTATTGTTTAATAAAGTATTGATGCACGGATTAAAGATCAACACATGATGAATTAACTGAATCATAAGTTCTCTAGGTATACGTTGGTCTCCTTAATAATGGTTGCGTTCACACGCGATTTCACTTCACTGAAGTAGCGTATATAAATCTAATTGTGAAATGAAAAGTTATTGAATTGTAAATACTG